>CM028758.1:22819231-22911731 GCA_016801395.1 Leptodermis oblonga
TGCCGCCACTTCGAGGATTTGAGCATCAGATTGACTTCATCCCTGGCGCGCCTATACCAAATCGGCCTGCGTACAAAGCAAACCCGGAGGAAACGAAGGAGCTCCAAGCGCAAATTGAAAAGCTATTGGCGCATGTAAGGGAATCTCTAAGTCTTTGTGCTGTACCTGTTAATCTAGTCCCTAAGAAAGAAGGTACATGGAGAATGTGTATGGATTGTAGAGCTGTAAATAAGATAACAATCAAGTATAGGCATCCTATCCTTAGGCTTGATGACATGTTAGAAGATTTGCATGGTTCTACTGTTTATACAAAAATAGATCTAACACAGGGCTATCATCAAATTCGCATGAGGGAGGGGGACGAATGGAAGACTGCTTTTAAAACTAAATTTGGTTTATATGAGTGGTTAGTCATGCCCTTTGGTCTCACAAATGCACCTAGTACTTTCATGAGGTTAATGAATCATGTGCTTAGAAAGTTTATAGGTAAATTTGTTGTTGTGTATTTTGATGATATCTTGATCTATTCCAGAGATTATAATTCGCATATTGAACATCTTCGTTTGGTTTTAATTGAATTGCGTGCTAATCAATTATATGCCAAGATGCAAAAGTGTACCTTTTGTGTTTCGGAAGTTGTTTTTCTTGGTTTTGTAGTCTCTCCGAAGGTGTCAAAGTCGATGATGCCAAGGTGAAGGCCATTAGGGATTGGCCGCAGCCAACTTCGGCCGCCCAGGTTCGGTCATTCCATGGATTGGCTGAATTCTACAGACGGTATGTGAAGGACTTTTCCACTAAAGCCGCGCCTCTTAATGAATTGTGTAAAAAGAATGTTCCATTTGTATGGGGGCAGGCTCAGGAAAAAGCCTTTACTGTACTTAAGCATGATCTCACTCATGCACCTGTTTTAGCATTACCTGATTTTGATAAAGTGTTTGAACTAATGTGTGATGCATCAGGGTTGGAATTGGCGCTGTTCTTATGCAGGAAAGAAAGCCTATCGCCTTTTTCAGTGAGAAGCTAAAGGAGCTGCTTTGAATTATCCTACATATGATAAAGAGCTCTATGCTGTTGTCCGTGCTTTTGAAACTTGGTCACATTATTTGATGTGTAAAGAATTTGTTGTTCATAGTGATCATGAGTCTCTTAAGCATTTAAAAGGACAAAATAAGTTAAATAGACGTCATGCAAAGTGGGTTAACTTTATTGAATCTTTTCCTTATATTATTAAGTATAAGAAAGGTAAGGATAATTTAGTTGCTGACGCTCTATCTCGCAGGTATGAAATTCTGACAATTCTTGATCATACTTTGTTAGGTTTCGCATACCTCAAGGATTTATATGCTTCTGATATTGATTTTGCTGATTTGTATAAAGCATGTGAATCTGGTGCATTCCAAAAGTACTTTAGACAGGATGGTTTTCTGTTTAAAGAAAATAGGTTATGCATCCCTCGTAGTTCCACTAGGGAATTACTGGTTCGTGAAGCTCATAGTGGGGGGCTTATGGGTCATTTTGGTGTGCATAAAACCCTTGAACTGTTGCCTGAACATTTTTATTGGCCGCATATGCGCAAGGATGTACAGAATGTTTGCTCTCGATGCATTAATTGTTTGCAAGCTAAATCTACTTCTAAACCCCATGGACTTTACACGCCTTTGCATGTACCTTCTGTACCTTGGACTGATATTTCTATGGATTTTATTCTAGGTCTCCCGAGGACGCAGAAAGGTAATGATTCTTTATTTGTCGTTGTTGATCGTTTCTCTAAAATGACGCATTTTATTCCTTGCAGGAAATCAGATGATGCCAGACATGTAGCTGAGTTGTTCTTTCAAGGTATTGTTCGGCTACATGGAATTCCGAGAACAATTGTCTCTGATCGCGACGTCAAATTTCTGAGTTATTTTTGGAAGACTTTGTGGTCCTGCCTCGGCACAAAACTGTTGTTTTCGACTACAAGTCATCCACAGACGGATGGTCAGACGGAGGTCACCAACCGAACCGTTGGCAACCTACTCAGAGCATTGATTCTGAAGAACCTCAAGCGTTGGGAAGACATCTTGCCGGTTGCAGAGTTTGCATACAACCGAACCAAGCACTCCTCAACAGGGTTCTGTCCATTTGAAGTTGCCTACGGCTTTACTCCTTTGACGGTGATGGATCTCATTCCTTTGCCGATAAAGAAACAAGTTAATCCAGATAGTGCAAGGAAAGCAGAAACCATCCAACGCATTCATGCAAGAGTTCGCGCAAATCTGGGGAAAACTTATGCCAAAGCCGCCGCCAATGCAAACCAACGGCGCAAGGCTGTGAACTTTGAACCAGGTGACTGTGATGAGGATATCCAGAGCTAAAACAGCACACATTATGAGTCAGAAAGATGGACGCCAAATGGAAGCTCACGCCTTGGAGGAAAATGGAGGAAATGTGCAAATTGGAAATCTTCTACACATCTTTGAAGAAGAAGCGCAATTTATCAAGTCCAACTAAAGAAGAAGGCTGTTTCTTGAAGTCTTGAAGATGCCGGAAGGTTCTTGGGCTTTAAAAGAAACAAATCATGAAATTCCCTACACATTGGGCCGACCCAAACTCATGGAAACCAAGTCCACAAGTTCGGCCAGCCCAAGGAACAAGGAAGCCGCACAAGCAGCCCACAAAGGAAGCCCACACGGTTTTCTTAGTTAATTAGGGATTTCTCCTTTTAATTAATTATGTTCTTTTATTCTTTAAGTTAGTTTCCAAAAAGGGTTCCTTATTCTTTTTGGGAGTAGGAGTTTTATTCTTTTCCTTATTCTTTTCCTTGTAAATTCGGCAATCACCCTAAAGAGGTGACCGAATTCCTTCTTTCTTTTCTTACCAAATTCTACTTCTTTCCGGATTTGGTAAAGGAAATTAACCTCTTGGTTAATTTCCAATTCTTTTCCTTATTTTCTCTCTTATTTTCGGCCACCCCTATATCTATAAATAGGGCAGCCATGCATAATAATATTCAGAGTATTTCAGATCAAAAACTTAGTGTTTGAGATACCTCCTTTTATTGCTTTATGTATTTGCATGTCGTAGTTTACATAATTGCACGAACTTAGCTAATTAGGTTATTTGCTCTACCTAATTATTCGCATGTTCAAAACTCTTTTCTTGCACTTGGTTCGAATCTAAAACAAAAACAACTAGATTAGGTCTTTTTGTTATTCTGATTTCGAAGGTAAGATAGAGTCTTATACGAGCTCGCCGCTTAATCACAAGGTCCTTGGCAACATTATCCGCATGTGTACAACCGTCCACATCAGACTGGGTTTGGGTTCACATGAGGAAGGAACGATTCCCTGCAGCAAGAAGGACCAAACTCCACCCAAGGGGCGATGGACCTTTTCAGATCGTTTCCAAGATTGGGCCTAACGTCTACAAGCTCGATTTACCAGGTGAGTATGGTGTTAGTTCTTCCTTTAATGTTGCAGACTTGTCTCCTTTTGTTCATGAACAGGTTGCAGATTTGAGGACAAATTCTTTTCAACCGGGAGGGGATGATGAGGGCATCCAAAGTTAAGCAACAAGTCAAAGTCAAAATGCAAGTGATTCCGGAGAAGCTGAGGAGGATGTTCGAGTTCTACATAGAGGTCCTACAATGCTTCAGGATCCAAGTCCATATCAGAGGGATCCACTTGTATATATCACTGGGCCCATGACCAGAAGCAGAGCGAAGAAGGTTCGAGATGCACTCAACAACCTTGTTCAAGCTTGCCATCAGGATGCTCAGTTAATTGTAGAAGCCCAAGCCTTGGAGCAAAAGGAAGGAAATGTGCGATTTGCAACTCTTCTAACAATCTTTGAAGAAGAGGCGCAAATCACCAAGTCTTAATGATGAAGAAGGCTGTTTCTTGAAGTCTTGAAACAATTCATGAAATTCCCTACACATTGGGCCGACCCAAAACTCATGGAGTCCACTCCACAAATTCGGCCAGCCCAAGGAAGCCAAGGAAGCCCACACGGCCAAGTGAAGAAGCTAGGGTTACAAATTAAGTCCTTAGGGTTCTTTTAAGTAACTAGGGTTACTAGTTAAGGGTAGGGTTCCTTTAAGTCGCTAGGGTTAAAAGTTAAGTGTTAGGGTTCTTTTTACTCTTTTAGTTAGTTTCAAAAAGGGTTCCTTATTCTTTTTGGAAGTAGGAATTTTATTCTTTTCCTTATTTTTCAGATTGTAAATTCGGCTACCCTAAGATAAAGGGAAAACCGAAATAGCTTTTTCTTTTCTTACCAATCCTACTTTTCCGGGTTTGGTAAAGGAAATTAACCTCTTGGTTAATTTCCAATTCTAATTCTTTTCCTTGTTAATTTCTTTCACTTTTTCGGCTGCCTTAAGCCTATAAATAGGCAGCCACCCCTTCAATAATATTCAGCGTATTTCAGATCATAAACTGTGTTTGAAGTACCTCCTTTTATTGCTTTATGTATTTGCATGTCGTAGTTTACATAATTGCATGAACTTAGCTAATTAGGTTATTTGCTCTACCTAATTATTCGCATGTTCAAAACTCTTTTCTTACACTTGGTTCGAATCTAAAACAAAAACAACTAGATTAGGTCTTTTTGTTTCTCTGATTTCGAAAGTAAGTTAGAGTGTTATACGAGCTCGCCGCTTAATCACAAGGTCCTTGGCAACATTATCCGCATGTGTGCAACCGTCCACATCAGAAGACGTATGCCAAAGCCGCTGCCAATGCAAACCAACGGCGCAAGGCTGTGAACTTTGAACCAGGTGACTGGGTTTTGGTTCACATGAGTAAGGAACGATTCCCTGCTGCAAGAAGAACCAAACTCCATCCAAGGTGCGATGGACCTTTTCAGATCGTTTCCAAGCTTGGGCCTAACGCCTACAAACTCGATTTACCAGGTGAGTATGGTGTTAGTTCTTCCTTTAATGTTGCTGACTTGTCTCCTTTTGTCCATGAACAGGGTTCTGATTTGAGGACAAATCCTTTTCAACCGGGAGGGGATGATGAGGGCATCCAAAGTCAAGAAACAAGTCAAAGTGGTTCCGGAGAAGCTATGGAGGAGGTTCGAGTTCTACATCAAGGCCCGACAATGCTTCAGGATCCAAGCCCATATCAGAGGGATCCACTTGTAGATATCACTGGGCCCATGACCAGAAGCAGAGCGAAGAAGGTTCGAGATGCACTCAACAACCTTGTTCAAGCTTGCCATCAGGATGCTCAGCTGATTGTAGAAGCTCACGCCTTGGAGCAAAATGGAGGAAATGTTCAAATTGCAACTCTTCTAACAATCCTTGAAGAAGAGGCGCAATTCAGCACTTCACAATAAAGAAGAAGGCTGTTTCTTGAAGTCTTGAAGATGCCGGAAGGTTCTTGGGCTTTAAAGAAATAATTCATGAAGTTCCCTACAATTTGGGCCGACCTAAACTCATGGAGACAAAGCCCACAAGTTTCGGCCAGCCCAAGGAGTCCACAAGAGAAGCCGCACGACTAGTCCAAGGAGAAAGCCCACATGGCCAGCCCAACTCCTTAAAAAATAATTAGGGAATTTCTTTTAATTAATTAAGTTGTTTCTTTTATTCTTTTAGTTAGTTTCCAAAAAGGGTTCTTTCTTGTTCTCCTTTTTGGAGTAGGAATTTTATTCTTTTCCTTCTTATTTTAAGATTGTATTTTCGGCTACCTAAAAGAATTAGGGTGACCGAATTCTTTTCTTCCTTTTCTTACCATTCCTACTTCTTTCCGGGTTTGGTAAAGGAAATTAACCAAGAGGTTAATTTCCAATTCTAATTCTTTTCCTTATTATTTTCTTTCTTGTTTTCGGCTGTTCCTTCCCTATAAATAGGGCAGTCGTGCATAATAATATTCAGAGTATTCAGATCATAAAACTTAGTGTTTGAGTACCCTCCTTTTATTGCTTTATGTATTTGCATGTTGTAGTTTACAAAATTGCATGAAACTTAGCTAATTAGGTTCTTGCTCTACCTAATTATTCGCATGTTTCAAATCTCTTTCTTACACTTGGTTCGATTGTAAACAAATTAGCTAGGTTAGCTTCTCTTTGTTTCTCTTAGCCGAAAGTAAGTTAGAGAATTCTAAGAGCTCGCCGCTTAATCACAACGTCCTTGGCAACATTATCCGCATGTGTACAACCGTCCACATCACAAACCCAGTCTCCTGGTTCAAAGTTCATAGCCTTGCGCCGCTGGTCTGCGGCTCTGGCGTAAGTTTTCTCAAGGTTTGACTGAACCTTGGCGTGACGGCGTTTGACGGTTTCAGCCTTCTGGGCGCCGTCTAGATTAACCTGATCCTTTACCGGCAAAGGGATTAGATCCATAACCGTCAAAGGAGTGAAGCCGTAGGCAACTTCGAATGGACAAAACCCTGTCGAGGAGTGCTTGGAGTGGTTTTAGGCAAACTCTACAACCGGTAAGACTTGTTCCCAACATTTGAGATTCTTCTGTATCAAAGCCCGAAGGAGATTTCCAACGGTGCGGTTGGTGACTTCCGTCTGACCATCTGTCTGAGGATGACTTGTAGTCAGAAACAGGAGTTTTGTACAGAGGCGTGACCACAAAGTCTTCCAGAAGTAACTCAGAAACTTGACGTCTCAATCAGAAACAATAGTGCGCGGAATACCATGAAGTCGAACTATCCCCTGAAAGAACAAGTTCGCAACATGTTTGGCATTATCTGATTTCCTGTAAGGAATAAAGTGAGCCATCTTAGAAAAGCAATCGACTACAACAAATAGGGAGTCATTACCTCTTTGCGTCCTTGGAAGACCTAGAATAAAATCCATAGAAATGTCAATCCAAGGTAGAGTAGGTATAGGTAAAGGCGTGTGAAGTCCATGAGGGTTAGATGTAGATTTAGCTTTTAAACAATTAATGCAACAAGTGCAAACATGTTGTACATCTTTTCGCATATGAGGCCAATAAAAATGTTCCTGTAACACATCAAGTGTCTTATTAACACCAAAATGACCCATAAGTCCCCCATTGTGAGCTTCACGAACCAGTAATTCCCCAGCAGAACTACGCAGGATGCATAACCTATGTTCCTTAAACAAGAACCCATCATGTCTATAGTACTTTTGAAATGCACCAGATCACATGCTTTATATATAGTAGTAAAATGATATGCAAATCCTAGCAAAGAATGAACTAAAATAGCCAGAATTTCATACCTGCGAGATAGAGCGTCAGCAACTAAGTTATCTTTCCCTTTCTTATATTTAATAATGTAAGGAAAAGTTTCAATAAAAACAACCCATTTAGCATGACGTCTATTTAACTTACTCTGTCCCTTTAAGTGTTTAAGGGACTCGTGATCACTGTGGACAATAAATTCCTTGGCCATTAAATAATGTGACCAAGTCTCGAAGGCACGGACCACTGCATAGAGCTCCTTATCGTAAGTTGGATAATTTAAGGCAGCTCCCTTCAACTTCTGATGAGGAAATCCAGGGCTAAAACAACACGCATTATGAGTCAGAAAAGATGGACGGCCAAAAGAAGCACACGCCTTGGAGCAAAATGGAGGAAATGTTCAAATTGCAACTCTTCTAACAATCCTTGAAGAAGAGGCGCAATTCAGCACTTCACAATGAAGAAGAAGGCTGTTTCTTGAAGTCTTGAAGATGCCGGAAGGTTCTTGGACTTAAAAGAAACAAATTAATAAAGTTCCCTACAATTTGGGCCGACCCAAAACTCATGGAGACAAAGCTCACAAGTTTCGGCCAGCCCAAGGAGTCCACAAAGAGAAGCCGCACGGCTAGCCCAAGGAGAAAGACCACACGGCCAGCCCAGGAGAAAGCCACACGGTTCCTTAAAATAATTAGGAATTTCTTTTAATTAATTAAGTTATTTTCTTTTATTCTTTTAGTTAGTTTCCAAAAAGGGTTCTTTCTTGATCTCTTTTTGGGAGTAGGACTTTTATTCTTTCCTACTTGTTTTCAACTTAGTTTCCTTCTTGTTTTGGTATTTGTAATTTCGGCAATCACCCAATTAAGAGGTGACCGAATTCTTTTCTTCCTTTTCTTACCATTCCTACTTCTTTCCGGGTTTGGTAATTGTAAAAGAAATTAACCTCTTGGTTAATTTCCAATTCTAGTTCTTTTCTTTTTCTACTTCTTGTATTTTTCGGCCACCCTACACTTACAAATAGGGGCCGACTTCTTCAATAATAATCAGAGTATTCAGATCTTAAAACTTCGTGTTTGAGTACCCTCATTTTATTGCTTTATGTATTTGCATGTCGTAGTTTACATAATTGCATGAAACTTAGCTAATTAGGTTCTTGCTCTACCTAATTATTCGCATGTTTCACATCTCTTGCTTGCACTTGGTTCGAATTTATAAACAAGTTAGCTAGGTTAGCTTTCTTTTGTTTTCTCTTAAATCCGAACGTGAGTTAGGGGTTTTATTCGAGCTTGTCACTTAATCACAAGGTCCTTGACAACATTATCCGCATGTGTACAACCGTCCACATCAACTTCTCACTAAAATAGGCGATTGGCTTGCCTTCCTGCATTAAAACTACTCCAATCTCTATACCTGATGCATCACACATTAGTTCAAAGACTTTATCAAAATCAGGTAATGCTAAAACAGGTGCATGAGTGAGATCATGTGATGTGAACCCCTGATCCTCAACGCCGTGGAAACGAAGAACTCGATGCGAAAAGTACCAAGGAAAGTCTGAATGCAAGACGCAGCTCTTAACTTCTAGAATCCTTACCCTGGATTCGGCATACTACTAACTTACAAAGTAAATTACACACACAATTCGAACCAAGTGGAGAAAACTAGAATCAAAACAAAGCTTAGCAATAGACAGAGCAATTATCAATTAGCCTATAGTTCCTGTAGCTTTTAGCAATTAACAAACATGCAAATTACATAAGCCCAAAATAAGGTGAGTGATTAAAGAAGTATAAAACTATAACTTAAATCATTTAATCAACTAAGTAATAATGGGGAATTTGCCTGCCCTTATATAGGGGAGGGGGTGGCCGAATTATTGAACCTAATTAAACTAGGAAAAGAAGTGAATTGGAAACCAATCAAGAGATTGATTTCATACAAGAACCAAATCCTAAAGGAACTTGGAGTGGTTGAAATAGGTAATTCGGCTGCCATGTCGGATGTGCTGGCCGAATTTTACAAGAAGAAATAAGGAAATAAGGAAGTAAAACAAATCACAAAAAGGTTTCAAGAAGGTAACCCTTTTTGGTAACTACTATCCTAGTAAAACTAGTTGTAACAAACTTGTAACAACCTAACAAACTAGTAACAAACTTTGGGTAGAATTAGGTAACATGCACAAAACCTAATCCTTCCCCTACCCAAGCTTCCAAGTGGCGTGTGGGCTGCTTCTTGTGGGCTTGGCTGGCCGAAATTGTGAGATGGACTTCAAGGTGGGTTTCGGCCCATTTAAGGTGCCGCATGATGGAGATGATGTAAGGAGGTTCTGGAATCTTCTGGAATCTCCCGGAATCATTTCAGAATGTCAAAAATCAAGAACTTCAAGATTCTTCAAGATTTTCAAGATTCTTCAAGATTCAGTAAACCGCAAAATTCAAGATTTTCAAGAAAATCAAGAACTTCAAGAAATGCCCTTTCCTTCAGCTGGATTGATTAGCAGGCGCCATTTGCCCTGTGATGGAGAGTAAAGTGACGCTTTTAACCTTCCTTCTATTCTCTTCAAGGGCGTTGGTGTCCGTAACGAGCTGGTCTTCTGTAGCACTCCTTTTAACAAGGTTTTCAAGATCTAATCTGAGCTTCCTTGTCCTTCTTCGGGTCAGAGGCCCAACTATGTCAACGAACGGATTTCTCTAATATGGGCTCGGGTCCTGGAGCATTGGTGGGCCTCTATGGAGCACACGAATGATGTGGACGGTTGTACACATGCGGATTAAGTTGCCAAGGACCTTGTGATTAAGTGACGTAGCTCGTATAACCTCTAACTCACTTGAAAATTCAGAGAACTAAATTAACTAACCTAAGCTAACTTAATTGAGAATTTCGAACCAAGTGTGAGAAAAGAGTTTGAAACATGCGAATTAATTAGGTAGAGCAAATAACCTAATTAGCTAAGTTTCATGCAATATGTAAACTACACGCATGCAAATACATAAAGCAATAAAGGGATGGTACTCAAAACTAATAGTTTTATGATCTGAATACTCTGTTTATTATTGATGGGCGGCTGCCTATTTATAGGCTAAGTACAGCCGAAAAAGTCATGAAAAAGAATAAGGAAAAGAAGTCGAATTGGAAATCAATCAAGAGATTGGTTTCCTTTACAATACCAAACCCTGAAAGAAGTGGGGAATGGTAAAACAAGGAAAGGAAATTTTTGGTCACCTTATTTCTTTAGGGGTAGCCGAAAATTACACTTAAAACAATAAGGAAAAAGAATAAAAGTCCTACTCCAAAAAGGAGATCAAGAAGGAACCCTTTTTGGAAACTAAAAAAAAGAACCCTAGCTCTTAACTTGTAACCCTAGCTACTTAAAAGAACCCTAGCCCTTAACTTGTAACCCTAGCTACTTAACTTGTAACCCTAACTAATTAAGTTGGCCGTGTGGGCTTTTCTTGTGGGCTGGCCGACTTGTGGAATGGACTCCATGAGTTGGGTCGGCCCAATGTTGATGTCGCATTATGGAAAAATGTAGGGAACTTCAAGAATTGTTTCTTTAAAGTCCAAGAACCTTCCGGCATCTTCAAGAACTTCAAGAAACAGCCTTCTTCTTCATTGTGGATTGGGGAATTGCGCCTCTTCTTCAAGAATGGTTAGAAGAGTTGCAATTTGAACCTTTCCGTCTTTCTGCTCCAAGGCGTTTTGATGTGGACGGTTGTACACATGCGGATAAAGTTGCCAAGGACCTTGTGATTAAGTGAAAAGCTCTTACAAAACCTTTAACTCACGTTCGGATTTGACAAAACAAAGGAAAAACTATCCTGACCAACTTGTTTATAAATTCGAACCAAGTGCAAGAAAGAGGTGTGAAACATGCGAATAATTAGGCAGAGCAAGAACCTAATTAGCTAAGTTTCATGCAAATATGTAAATTACGACATGCAAATACATAAAGCAATAAAATGAGGTACTTCAAACACTAAGTTTTTGATCTGAAATACACTTAATATTATTGATGTTTCGGCACCTATTTATAAGGATGAGGCAGCCGAAAATTAGTACAAGAAGTAGAAGAAGGAAAGAAGTAGAATTGGAAATTAACCGAGAGGTTAATTTCTTTTACAATTACCAAACCCGTAAAGAAGTAGGAATGGTAAGGAAAAGGAAAATAAATTTCGGTCAAGCCTTATTTCTTTTTAGGCAGCCGAAATTACAATATTAAAACAAGAAGGAAAAGAATAAAATTCCTACTTCCAAAAAGAATAAGGAAACCCTTTTTGGAAACTAACTTAAAAAATAAAATAACTTAATAAAAATCCGAAAATAATCCCTAAAACCGTGGGCTTCTCCTTGGGCTGGCCGTGTGGGCTTTCTCCTTGGATGGGCCGTGCGGCTTCCTTTGTGGACTCCTTGGGCTGGCCGAAAACTTGTGGGCTGGTCCATGAGTTTTGGGTCGGCCCAAATTGTAGGGAACTTTATTAATTTGTTTCTTTTAAGTCCAAGAACCTCCCGACACCTTCAATAAACAGCCTTCTTCTTCATGAGTACTTGATGGTTTGCGCCTCTTCTTCAAAGATATTTAGAAGAGTTGCAAATCGCACATTTCCTCCATTTTCCTCCAAGGCGTGAGCTTCCATTTGGCCGTCCTCTTTGTTTCGTGGATTCTGACTCATAATGTGTGCTGTTTTAGCTCTAGATATCCTCATCATTCCCTCCCGGTTGGAAAGGATTCGTCCTCGAATCCAAGGCGCTGAAAACAAACAGAAACAAGTCAGGAAGATTAACACAAAACATAGATCATACTTACCTGTGAAATCAAGCTTGTAAGCATGAGGCCCAATTGTCGACACGATATGCAAAGGGCTATCGCCATCACGGGCGTTAATCTCCTTGGACATCTCCTTCGCAGTGTAGACAACATGGAACACTGCTGTGTAGTATTCCGCAAGGTGCGCCCAATCCCTGGTATGCAGGGGCGGCGGCTCTGGCTCTGGCTTACTTGGGTGGCGGCGCTGGCCAGGGATGAAGTCGAGCGGATGTTCAATCCCTTGTAAAGGCGGCAATCCCTGCGACAGCTCTTCTGGAAAGACATCGGGGACTTCCTGCAACAAAGAATCAACGACTATAGGGATATCCCGAGGGATATCTGCAGGGTTAGCACAAGTATCTTTACATACTAAAACTAGTACATCATCTTTGCTATCTATCACTTGTCCTATGTCTCCCTGTGTAGCGAAACAACTATATTTAACTTTGTCCTGATCAGGCTTATCAGAGTTCGCCTGACTACCCTTTACAACAAGTTCTTTCCCCTTACCCTTCGCTTGGCGCCTTTCAGCTTCCCATTGAGCGAGTGACTCCTTCATACGAACAGCTTCTGATCGCACTTCAGCCGGTGGCATGGGTAGGAACGTGTGGATCTTGCCCTCCTGGCAGACCGAGTAAGTGTTGGCGACCCCATCATGTGTTGCCTTCAGGTCAAAGAGCCATGGTCGTCTGAGTAGAATGTGACAAGCCTCCATTGGCAGAACATCACACAAAACCGTGGATTCAAACTTACCGATAGCATATGGTACGCTTACCTGCTTTGTGACTCTGTAGCCGTCTGAGCTGTCGAGCCATTGAAGCCGATAAGGCCGTGGATGATTGATGACAGGGAGGCGCAGCTTGTCCACCATATACTCACTAGCAAAATTAGTACAACTCCCTCCATCAATAATCAGAACACATAACTTTCCATTTACCTTTGTTCGGGCATGGAAGATGTTTGTCCGCTGGGACGTGTCCGGGACAGCAGGTGTAGTTAGAGTGCGAGTAACCAAGTTCTGAGATGGATCTTCTTCAAGGAACTCGAATTGCTCCACTGGTGCAGACGGAGTGCTGTCAGTCAACTCCCATGTAGGGTCAACGTGTGGTTCCTCTTCATCGTCTTCTGATATGTACTCACCATCTTGGCCCAATAATACCTTCCAGATATTTGGACAATCACGCATGTAATGGCCACGGCCTGAGCACTTGTGGCAAGTTACGTTGCTGATGGACTGTCTGGGAGTGGATGGCGTCTTCTGCTGTGATGAAGAAGAGGTGGCGGCGGCAACAGGGATTAGGGCTTTGCGCTCAGACATGATCGGCCTCCGTGCCGGTGGAGAGTAGGCAGGATTCTTGCGCCAAGCTGGTGGAGAGCTGGTAGCTGTCCGGACTGGTGGAACGGACTTCAGATACTCCTCCATAACCCGAGCTTTGTGCAGCATGTCTATCAGCGTTGTAGCATTCTGCAATTCCACAGCTAAAGCAATACCCCTGCTTAAACCACTAAGAAAACGAGCCATAGATGCGGGCTCATCTTCCTGTACATTAGCCCTCATTTTTTCCATCTCTAGTTTTCTATAGTATTCATCTACAGACATAGAACCTTGTACAAGAGTATGTAATTTCCTATACAATTCTCTAAAATAGTAGTCCGGGACAAAAGTCCAACGCATAGAAGTAGTCAAATCAAACCAAGAGAAAGGCGGTGCGCGGGCACGCATTGGTCGCGTATTCCTGCGCTGGTCCTGCTGTTGATTCCACCAGATTAGGGCATAGTCGGTGAAATGGACCACTGCAAGTTGGACTTTCTTGTGTTCCGGAATTGCATGAAGTTCAAAAATGCGCTCCATCTTCATCTCCCAGTCAAGATAGTCCTCTGGATTCGTGCCTCCGGCAAAGGGCGGAACGGTTGTCTTGCACTGACTGAGGCCTGCGAATGGCTGGTCTGCGGCGTTGGTGCCTGGGCCGGCAACATCGTCGTCTGAGTCTGTGCGCCTCTGATCCCGTTCAGTCCTGAGTTCGGCGACTTCCTCCGTGAGTGTAGCGAATCGCGCGGAGAGTTGCGCAATCGCAGCTAAGATTTGCTCGTTCCCCAGCGGGGTAGGAGCACTACCACCTGACATTGGTAAAAGAAGCGAAAACCTGTCTGCTAAGAACAAGAAAAGTGAGAAATAACCTTACTCCCTTGTTCCCCCAAGTGTTTCCCACCTAACAGCTACACACAAACCCCGTGTATCGCTCTAGGGTGGCGCCCTGTATAATATGAACACTCAAGCCTTTTACCTCTCTACCTCCCGGTATTGATAAATGTATCAGGCAAGCAGCAATTCACACAAAAGCAATGACACTTAAGAAAGAAGCAAAAATTTTCGCAAAAACCACACTTGGTTCTGTTTTGAAACAAAATCTTTTCGCAAAACGATATTTTGTAATATAGCTCAGATATGAAGTACACAACAGGAAATTTCGGGGTTAAGCCCTCAAATTTCAGAAAAGATGAATGTGCACGATGACAAAATCCAAACTATAATTAAAGATCTAACGTTCAGGTCGCACGAAAAGATAAACAAGGCAGTTGAAAGCAGGGCAATTCAAAGTTGAATAGAATCAAAGAACAATAAGCAGAGTTGAAACAACTTTAGGAAAGTCTAAACTACCCAAAGAAGCGATCACCCACCCAATAGGTAATCAAGAAACCAATCCCCACAAATTATCGATTCTTCTAATATGCAAAACAGTACCAAATTTGTGAAATTAATACCCCCTAGTGGCCGAAAACAGTACCCACTTTAGCAATATGCGATTTTCAATTACGAGAACCCTAGGGCCAGCAAAAATAATTTTTCAATTTACTAGCGTAATCCCAGGGATAATCTTAGCAGCACAAGGATACAAAATCAAGAATTCACTATATTTTCAAGAATTCGAAAGAAAGTATCCAAAACTAGAGCATGCAATTTTACAATGCGCAAACAAGTGAGCTGCTTAACATCAACCGCAAAAACTCACAAATTTCAACAAAATCAGCACAAGAGGGGTAGAATTAAGTCGCAAAAAGGCCCAGCAATTAACAACTGAAAACCCGAAACCCTAGCCAAAAATCCGAGTAGTAGTTTGAAATTTAAGGCCCGATTTTCGGTTTATGAAATTTCAGCAAGGGTCACGATTTAATGAAAAGAATTTTCGGCCTTTAAAGATGGAAAAACAGTACCAAAATCCGAAAATTCAAAAGCTTGAAGAAAAAAAAATTTCCCCCAAGAAGATGAGTTCAATTCCAAGAATTTCAAGAATAATCAAGACTAACAAGGAAAAGAAAACACCTGGAAAGGATTTGATCGGTTGATCTCCTCTGGTCACGAAACCACTCCTTAGCTCTGATACCAATTGATGTGGACGGTTGTACACATGCGGATAAAGTTGCCAAGGACCTTGTGATTAAGTGACAAGCTCTTACAAAACCTTTAACTCACGTTCGGATTTGATAAAACAAAGGAAAAACTATCCTGACCAACTTGTTTATAAATTCGAACCAAGTGCGAGAAAGAGGTGTGAAACATGCGAATAATTAGGCAGAGCAAGAACCTAATTAGCTAAGTTTCATGCAAGTATGTAAATTACGACATGCAAATACATAAAGCAATAAAAGGAGGTACTTCAAACACTAAGTTTTTGATCTGAAATACACTTATATTATTGATGTTTCGGCACCTATTTATAAGGATGAGGCAGCCGAAAATTAGTACAAGAAGTAGAAGAAGGAAAGAAGTAGAATTGGAAATTAACCGAGAGGTTAATTTCTTTTACAATTACCAAACCCGGAAAGAAGTAGAATGGTAAGGAAAAGGAAAATAAATTTCGGTCAAGCCTTATTTCTTTTTAGGCAGCCGAAATTACAATATTAAAACAAGAAGGAAAAGAATAAAATTCCTACTTCCAAAAAGAATAAGGAAACCCTTTTTGGAAACTAACTTAAAAAATAAAATAACTTAATTAAAAATCCGAAAATAATCCCTAAAACCGTGTGGCTTCTCCTTGGGCTGGCCGTGTGGGCTTTCTCCTTGGATGGGCCGTGCGGCTTCCTTTGTGGACTCCTTGGGCTGGCCGAAAACTTGTGGGCTGGTCCATGAGTTTTGGGCCGGCCCAAATTGTAGGGAACTTTATTAATTTGTTTCTTTTAAGTCCAAGAACCTCCCGCCATCTTCAAGACTTCAAGAAACAGCCTTCTTCTTCATGAGTACTTGATGGTTTGCGCCTCTTCTTCAAAGATATTTAGAAGAGTTGCAAATCGCACATCTCCTCCATTTTCCTCCAAGGCGTGAGCTTCCATTTGGCCGTCCTCTTTGTTTCGTGGATTCTGACTCATAATGTGTGCTGTTTTAGCTCTTGATATCCTCATCACGTTTGCTTCTACTATCACTTGGGCATCCTTTTGGCAAGCTTGGACAAGGTTGTTGAGTGTCTCTCGAACCTTCTTCATTCTGCTTCTGGTCATTGGCCCAGTGATGTTTACAAGTGGATCCCTTTGATATGGACTTGGATCCTGAAGCATTGTTGGACCTCGATGTAGAACTCGAACCTCCTCAACTTCTCTGGACTCACTTGCTTCTGGACTTGTTGCTGGCGTTTGGATGCCCTCATCAACGAACCTCTGCTGCACTTTCTGAGTCCTCATTACTTGAACTGGGATCCTCTATGCCCTCATCATTCCCTCCCGGTTGGAAAGGATTCGACCTCGAATTAAGATCCTGGTCAAAATTAAACGGAGACAAGTCAGCAACATTAAAAGATGCACTAATGCTATACTCACCTGGTAGATCCAATTTGTAGGCGTTATCCCCCATCTTTGCTATAACTTGAAAATGCCCATCGCCTCTGGGGTGGAGTTTGGTCCTCCGGGCTGCTGGAAACCTTTCCTTTCTCATGTGAACCCAAACCCAGTTGCTTGGTTCAAAGTTCACAGCCTTGAGACTTCGATTGGCATATGAAGCATACTTGGCATTTTTCTTCTCAAGGTTCTCTCGAACCCTCTGATAAATCTTTCTGACGGTGTCTGCTTTCTGTTCACCATTCAGACTTGTTGTTCCTTCAGGGGCAGTGGCAGTAAATCTATGACCTCAACGGATTGAAGCCGTAAGCAGCTTCAAAGGGCAAAAATCCAGTTGATGAATGCTTGGAGCGATTGTAGGCAAACTCTGCAATCGGCAAGACCTGTTTCCAACCTGCAAGATTACTTTTAATCAGTGCCCTTAACAAATTCCCTACTGTTCGGTTGGTCACCTGATGAGGACATCCAGGGCTAAAACAACACACATTATGAGTCAGAATCCACGAAGCCAACCCGAAGGCAAAGCCCTTGAAAAGAATGCCGGGAAGAGTGTGAGAGTCATTCTATTCAAAAGGATCCTTGAAGACAATGCATCTCCAAACTCTCCACAATAAAGAAAAGGATTGTTTCTTGAAGTTCTTGAAGACGCCGGAAGGTTCTTTGACTTTAAAGAGACGTTTCTTGAAGTTCTTGATTTTCTTGAAAAATCTTGAATTTCGTATTTTGCAGAATCTTGAAGAATCTTGAAAATCTTGAAATTCTTGATTCCGAAATTATTTCGGGAGATTCCAAAAGGTTTCGGAAGCTCCCTACATCAAAACCCCCATGCGCCATTACAATTGGGCCGACCGAATCCATGGAGTCCATTCCACGTCATCAAGTCGGCCAAGCCCATCAAGAAGCCCAACTGAAAGTCCACTTCACCAAGGGGTTTTCACATAAGGGTTAGGGTTTGGGGAAGGATAAGGATTTGTGCATGTTTCCTAATCCTACCCTTAGTTTGTTACAAGTTAGTTAGGTTGTTACAAGTTTGTGACAACTAGATTAACTTGTTAGTTTCCAAAAAGGGATCCCTTCTTGATCTCCTTTTTTTTTATAGGATTTATATTTATTTCGTACCTATTTTAAGTGTGAATTTCGTCCATAACCATATCCATATGGCAGACGAATTCAGCAACTACCAAAACCTAGTTCCTTTAGGTTTTGGGTTTGTAAGAAATCAATCTCTTGATTGGTTTCCAATTTTAATTGTTTTCCAAGTCTAAATAGGATAGAATTTCGTCCACCTATTCATATAAAGGTTACGTAATTCGTTCACCATTGTCCTTGTTCATTTAGGACTTGGTTTGTAAGGAAAATCCAATTCTGATTGGTTTCCACTTTCGCTGCTTTCAGTCATTCTTTTCCTATTGTAATTTGGATACCCTTATACCTATAAATAGGGCCATCCATAAAATTAATATCAAGTATTCAGATCTTAAAACTATTAGTTTGAGTACTCTCCCTTTATTGCTTTATGTATTTTGCATGCTTGTGATTTATATATTGCATGAAACTTAGCTTAATTAGGTTATTTGCTCTACCTAATTAAAATCGCATGTTTCACCTCTTTTCTTACTTGGTTCGAATCCCTTGAGTAAATTAGCTTAGGTTGGTTTATTTTTGTTAATTGGATTTTTTCGGGTAAGTTAAGAGTTCATAGAGCTACGCCGCGTAATCAGACTTTCCTTGGCAATTCATCCGCATGTGTACCTTGGTCCACATCATCACCTCAGTCTGACCATCCGTTTGTGGATGACTAGTAGTAGAAAATAACAATTTAGTTCCTAGTCTAGACCACAATGTTTTCCAAAAATAACTCAAAAATTTAACATCCCTATCCGAGACGATTGTGCGTGGTATTCCATGTATCCGAACCACTCCATTGAAGAACAGTTCAAAAACGTGTCTGGCATCATCTGTTTTCCTGCAAGGAATAAAGTGAGCCATTTTAGAAAATCTGTCGACCACGACAAAAATTGAGTCATTACCTCGTTGTGTCCTCGGCAGCCCTAGAATAAAGTCCATAGAGATGTCAGTCCAAGGAACAGTTGGAATAGGCAAAGGTGTATAAAGACCGTGAGGTTTGGAAGTAGACTTTGCTTTTAAACAGTTAATGCAACATGAGCAAATAGTTTCTACATCCTTTCGCATTTTAGGCCAGTAAAAGTGTTCCTTTAACATGTCAAGTGTTTTAGTTACACCAAAGTGACCCATTAGCCCCCAATTATGTGCTTCATGCACCAGCAGTTCCCTATATGAACTACATGGGATGCATAACTTATTGTTCTTATATAAAAACCCATTCTGCTTAAAGAACTTCTGAAATGCACCATTTTCGCATGCTGCATATAACGTAGAAAAAATCAGGATCAGAAGCATACAATTTCTTGAGATATGAAAACCCTACAGATGCATGATCAATAATAGCAAGGGATTCATACCTGCGTGATAGAGCATCAGCAACCATATTATCTTTTCCCTTTTTATACTTAATAATATAAGGAAAAGTTTCAATCAAAGCAACCCATTTAGCATGACGCCTGTTCAACTTACCCTGTCCCTTAAGGTGTTTAAGGGACTCGTGATCTGAATGGACAACGAACTCCTTGGCCATCAGGTAGTGCTGCCAAGTTTCTAATGCCCTTACCACGGCATAGAGCTCCTTATCATATGTAGGATAATTTAAGGCAGCTCCCTTGAGTTTCTCACTGAAGTAGGCTATAGGTTTTCCTTCTGCATTAAAATAGCACCTATACCAATCCCTGAAGCATCACACATTAGTTCAAAAACTCTATCAAAATCAGGTAATGCTAAAACAGGAGCATGAGTGAGATCATGCTTAAGAACAGTGAAGCATTTTCCTGTGCTTGACCCCACAAAAATGGAACATTCTTCTTACACAATTCATTGAGGGGCGCAGCTTTGGTTGAGAAATCCTTCACGAACCTCCGGTAAAAACTAGCTAAACCATGGAACGATCTTACTTGCGAGGCCGAGGTGGGAGTAGGCCATTCTCGAATGGCTTTCACCTTTGTGTCATCAACCTTGACACCATCCTTCGAAACAACAAACCCAAGAAAGACAACTTCCTCCACATAGAATGTACACTTTTTAACATTGGCATATAATTTATTATCACATAACTCAATTAATACCAACTTAATGTGCTCTATGTGTTCAGGCATGCTTCGACTATAGATCAGAATATCATCAAAGTAAACCACAACAAATTTCCCTATAAACTTCCTGATGAGGAAATCCAAGGCTAAAACAACACAAGTTATGAGTCAGAATCCACGAAGACAAAGGAAAGCTCCAATGACCTTAATGAGAAGGAAATGAAGATTACAAATGTTACCCTACTCGCCATCAAAGTGGAAATGGTGAATACTAAACATCTCAGCTAAGGAAATGGTAGAAATGGTATTTCCAAGTTGTGGAAATGGTATTTACAAGTCACAGAAATGGTGGAAATGGTAACTACTAGTCTTTCTAGTGAAGAAATGGAGATTCCAACTTAGCTTAGGAGAATTAAGATTTTGTGCATGTTACCTAATTATCTTCATAGTCTCCTCTTTTCCTTTCTCCTTTATTTTTCGGTTTTCCCTTTTCTTTAAAGGTAAAATCTGAATTTTTCCTTCCTTTTTCCTTGAGAATTTCGTTCACAACCTTTCCTTATGGAAGACGAAATTTTCCCATCTTTTCTTTTACTTTTTCAGCAAGTAAGTTCCTTTTTCTTGCTGATTTTTGTGAGTTACTTAATCTCTTGATTAAGTTCCAATTTTATGTTTTCTTTCCTTATTTTCTTGTGTAAATTTCTGCTCCCTATACCTATAAATAGGGGTGCTGCACTTCATAATTTAACAGTGATTAATTGAATGAAAGTTTATACTTTATTATTCACTCTTCTTTATTTTGGCTTAAGTAATTTGCATGCTTTGTTAATTGCTAAAGTACATGAACTATAGGCTAATTAGATAATTGATCTATCTAATTGCATGCTTTGTTTCGCCTCTATTATTCTCCACTTGGTTCGAATTGCATGTTTAATTTAACTTGTTAAATTAGTAGTCTGCCGAATCCAAGGGTAAGGATTCTAGAGTTTTGAGAGTTGCGTCTTGCATACAGACTTTCCTTGGAAATTTTCCACATTGTGTTCTTGTTTTCACAAGTTGAAATCAAGTGTTCACATCACACATGATTCATTAATCGCATAAAAGTACTAGGTGCATTTGTTAGGCCGAAGAGCATTACTAACCACTCATACAAACCAAACTTAGTTTTAAAAGCAGTTTTCCATTCATCCCCCTCCCTCATGCGAATTTGATGATAGCCCTGTGTAAGATCTATTTTAGTGTAAACCGTTGAGCATACAAGTCCTCTAACATGTCATCAAGCCTAGGGATAGGATGCCTATACTTGATTGTTATCTTATTAACAGCTCTACAAGGATTTTGTGAAATTAATTAAGTATACAGGACTGAGGTAAAAGGCTGAGTGATCCAGCACATAAGGGTTGCCATTCCTAAGAGCGATACACAGGGTTGTGTGTAGTTTTTAAGAGGGCCATTCTAGGGGGACAAGGGAGTAAGGTTACTCTACTCACTTTTACTTGTTCTTAGCAGGGATCTTTCTTGGTTACTAGGTATGATAGGAGGAGAAGCGCCCCCAGTTACAAATGCGCAACTCCTGGCTGCCATTGCGAATTTAACCAATCAATTCGCAGACCTCAAAGGCGAGGTCGATGAGATA
This sequence comes from Leptodermis oblonga, assembly GCA_016801395.1. Taxonomy (NCBI): domain Eukaryota; kingdom Viridiplantae; phylum Streptophyta; class Magnoliopsida; order Gentianales; family Rubiaceae; genus Leptodermis; species Leptodermis oblonga. Next base: position 22,840,792 of record CM028758.1, read on the forward strand.
AGGGCTGCACAGCAGGATCGGTTCGAGGAGGAGGAAGACATCCACACCCCACGAGCTGGCGCTGATACAAAGCCCTTTGAAGGTCTAAGTCAAATGAAGACATCTGTGCCTTCTTTCAGCGGAGGTATGGACCCCGAAGAATACTTAGACTGGGAGATCAAGATGGAGTGAATCTTTGAGCTTCACTCGGTTCCCAAACACAAGAAGGCTCCACTCGCGGCGGTCAATTTTGCCGAATATGCACTCGTTTGGTGGAATCAGGAGTTGGGCCAGAGGCGCAATACCAAGCCTATACGTGCACGTGCGCCACCTATTTTGTGGTTTGATTTGATGACAGCGATGAGCAAGACTTTTGTACCTGCGTATTATTTTAGAGAATTGTATAGGAAGTTACACACTCTTTGATGTGGACCGGAGTTCACGATGCGGAATACTTGCCAAGGAAAGTCTGGAAATTGCGAGACGCAGCTCTTAACCTCTAGAATCCCTACGTCGGATTCGGCAGTCTACTAAAATTAACCTAAACTAATTTTAAACACGTAAATCGAACCAAGTGGAGTAAACTAGAATTCGAAACAAAGCTTTGATTAATAGACAGAGCAATTATCTATTAGCCTATAGTTTCTTGACTTTTAGCAATTAACAAGCATGCAAATTACATAAGCCCAAAATAAGGTGAGTGATTAAAGAAGTATAAATTCTAACTTAATCATTAATCAACTGAAATGGAACTCAATCAAGAGATTGATTCCTTACAAACTGAAACCTAAAAGAACTAGGTTTAGTTAAAATGCTGAATGCGGTTTTCTCACTAATGTATCTAGCCGAAATTCCTAGCTAAATAAAGAAGTAGAAATGAATCAAAACTAAGAAGTAGAAATCAATCAAGAGATTGATCTCTTGAAAAGAAACAAACCTAAAGGAACTAGGTTTGTTTAAGTGATAATATTTCGGTTGTATTAAGGGATAATGGCAGCCGAAATTTATGAAACTAATTAGAAGTAAAAATGAAATAAACTACTACAATTAATTGGAGTTGTAAACTCAAACTAACTCCTTTAAAACCCTAACTCAAATTCGGATGTGGGCTGCTCCATTGGGCTTCCAATTTCCGGATTCCTCTCCTTCCTTTGGGTCCGGGCTGGCCGAATTTATGACGGTGGGTTGCAAGTGAATTCGGCCCAAAACTCAATGGCGTGTCTGTGAAAAGTGTAGGAAGCTTCTGGAAGCTTCTGGAATTTTTTCTGAAACTCAAATTTTACAAGTTCTTCATTTCTTCATGATTCTTCAATTCAGACTGATGCGGACGGTTGTACACATGCGGATAATGTTGCCAAGGACCTTGTGATTAAGTGGCAGCTTCGATAAAAACCTCTAACTCACGTTCGGACTTAAGAGAACACAAAGGAAAGCTACCCTAGCTAACTTGTTTATAAATTCGAACCAAGTGCAAGAAAGAGATGTGAAACATGCGAATAACTAGGCAGAGCAAGAACCTAATTAGCTAAGTTTCATGCAAGTATGTAAATTACGACATGCAAATACATAAAGCAATAAAAGGAGGTACTTCAAACACTAAGTTTATGATCTGAAATACACTGATTTATTATTGAAGTTTCGGTCCCTATTTATAGATGAAGGGATGGCCGAAAATCAGTACAAGAATTAAAAAAAAGAAAAGAAGTAGAATTGGAAATTAACCAAGAGGTTAATTTCCTTTACCAAACCCGGAAAGAAGTAGGAATGGTAAGAAAAAGGAAAAGGCAATTTCGGTTCTACCTTATTGTATGGCAGCCGAAATTGTAACTAAACAATAAGGAAAAGAATAAAACTCCTACTTCCAAAAAGAATAAGGAAACCCTTTTTGGAAATTAACTTAAAAAATAAAAGAAACAACTTAATTAATTTACAAGAAATTCCCTAATTATTTTAATGAGCCGTGTGGGCTTTCTGCTTGGGCTGGCCGTGTGGGCTTTCTCCTTGGGCTAGCCGTGCGGCTTCTCTTGGGGACTCCTTGGGCTAGCCGAAACTTGTGGGCTGGTCCATGAGTTTTGGGTCGGCCCAAATTGTAGGGAACTTCATGAATTGTTTCTTTAAAGTTGAGAACCTTCCGGCATCTTCAAGACTTCAAGAAACAGCCTTCTTCTTTAATGGGAAGTGGTGAATTGCGCCTCTTCTTCAAGAATTGTTAGAAGAGTTGCAATTTGAACATTTCCTTCATTTTGCTCCAAGGCGTGTGCGTCTTTTTGGCCGTCTTCTTTGTTTCGTGGATTCTGACTCATAATGTGTGTTGTTTTCGCCCTTGATATCCTCATCATTCCCTCTCGGTTGGAAAGGATTTGTCCTCGAATCCAAGGTGCTGAAAACAAACAGAAACAAGTCAGGAAGATTAACACAAAACATAGATCATGCTTACCTGTCAAAGTAAGCTTGTAAGCAGGAGGCCCTATCGTTGACACGATATCAAAAGGCCTATCGCCATCACGGGCGTTAAGCTCCTTGGACATCTCTTTTGCAGTGTAGATAACAGGCAACAGTGCTTTGCAGTAGTCCAGATCGTGAGCCAAAAGTTCGTCGATCTGTCTTTGCAACTCCTTTGTCTCCTTCGGTTTGTCTCCTTCCTGCAACAAAAAACCGACTTGCATAGGGATATCCCGAGGGATATCGTCAGGGTTAGCACAGTTATCTTTACAGACTAAAACCAGTACATCATCATTACTGTCTAACACTTGACCTATCTCCCCTTTTGTTGCAAAACAACGATTCCTAACTTTTTCCTGATCAGGCTTATCAGAGTTCGCCTGACTACCCTTTACAAATTCTTTCCCCTTACCCTTCTGATGCGGGCATCCAAAGTCAACACGCAACAAGTCAAACTACAAGTGATTCCGGAGAAGCTGAGGAGGAGGTTCGAGTTCTACATCGAGGCCCGACAATGCTTCAGGATCCAAGCCCATACCAGAGGGATCCACTTGTAGACATCACTGGGCCCATAACCAGAAGCAGAGTGAAGAAGGTTCGAGACGCACCATCGAGGCCCGACAATGCTTCAGGATCCAAGCCCATACCAGAGGGATCCACTTGTAGACATCACTGGGCCCATGACCAGAAGCAGAGCGAAGAAGGTTCGAGACGCACTCAACAACCTTGTTCAAGCTTGCCATCAGGATGCTCAGCTGATTGTAGAAGCTCACGCCTTGGAGCAAAATGGAGGAAATGTGCGATTTGCAACTCTTCTAAATATCTTTGAAGAAGAGGCGCAAATTATCAAGTACTCATGAAGAAGAAGGCTGTTTCTTGAAGTCTTGAAGATGCCGGGAGGTTCTTGGACTTAAAAGAAACAAATAAATAAAGTTCCCTACAATTTGGGCCGACCCAAAACTCATGGACCAGCCCACAAGTTTTCGGCCAGCCCAAGGAGCAGCATGAAGCCGCACGGCCAAGCCCACAAGAGCAAAGCCCACACGGCTAAATTATTAGTTAGGGTTCTTTTTCTTTTAATAAATTAATTAAGTCTTTTAGTCTTTTAGTTAGTTTCCAAAAAGGGTTTCCTTATTCTTTTTGGGAGTAGGATTTTTATTCTTTTCCTACTTGTTTTCTAATTAGCTTTCCTTCTTGTTTTGGTACTTGTAATTTCGGCAATCACCCATTATGAGGTGACCGAATTTTTGTTGCCTTTTCTTACCATTCCTACTTCTTTCCGGGTCTGGTAATTGTACAAGAAATTAACCTCTTGGTTAATTTCCAATTCTAGTTCTTTTCTTTTTCTAATTCTTGTACTAATTTTTGGCCACCCTCACCTATAAATAGGTGACCGAAACATCAATAATAGTCAGTGTATTTCAGATCATAAACTTAGTGTTTGAAGTACCTCATTTTATTGCTTTATGTATTTGCATGTCGTAATTTACATACTTGCATGAAACTTAGCTAATTAGGTTCTTGCTATGCCTAGTTATTCGCATGTTTCACACCTCTTTCTTGCACTTGGTTCGAATTTATAAACAAGTTGGTCAGGATAGTTTTTCCTTTGTTTTATCAAATCCGAACGTGAGTTGAAGGTTTTGTAAGAGCTTGTCACTTAATCACAAGGTCCTTGGAAACATTATCCGCATGTGTACAACCGTCCACATCAATTGGTATCAGAGCTAAGGAGTGGTTTCGTGACCGGAGGAGATCAACCGATCAAATCCTTTTCCAGGTGTTTTCTTTTCCTTGTTAGTCTCGATTATTCTTGAAATTCTTGGAATTGAACTCATCTTCTTGGGGGAAATTTTTTTTTCTTCAAGCTTTTGAATTTTTGGATTTTGGTACTGTTTTTCCTAATTTTAAAACCGAAAATTCTTCAAGAAAAATCGCAAACCCTTGCTACAATTTCAGAAATAAAATTCAGACTCTAGAAAGAAGTTAGGGTTTCGGCTTTAGCGACACTAGGGTTTCGGATTCAGTTTACTTTTTCCATCGCTAAACTTGCAACACTAGGGTTTTGCTGATTTAATTGCTGGGCCTTTTTGCGACACTTTGCTACCCCTTTTTGGTGCTGATTTTGTCGAAACATTGAGAGTTTTTTGCGTTTGATGTTAAGCAGCTCACTTGTTTGCGCATTGTAAAAATTGCATGCTCTAGTTTTGGATACTTTCTTTTGAATTCTTGAAAATATAGTGAATTCTTGATTTTGTATCCTTGTGCTGCTAAGATTATCTCTGGGATTAGGCTAGTAAATCGAAAAATTGTTTTTGCTGGCCCTAGGGTTTTCGTAATTAAAAATCGCATATTGCTAAAAGTGGTACTGTTTTCGGCCACTAGGGGGTGTTAATTTCGCAATTAGTGTACTGTTTTGCATATTAGAAGAATTGATAATTTGTGGGGATTGGTCTCTTGATTACCTATTGGGTGGGTGATCGCTTCTTTGGGTAGTTTTAGGACTTTCTTGAAGTTGTTTCAACTCTGCTTATTTTCTTTGCTTCTATTCAATTTTGAATTGCCCTGCTTTCAATTGCCTAGATATCTTTTCGTGCTACCTGGACATTTACTCTTTAATTATAGTTTGGATTTTGTCATCGTGCACACCCATCTTTTCTGAAATTTGAGGGCTTAACCCCGAAATTTCCTGTTGTGTACTTCATATCTGAACTATATTACAAAATATCGTTTTACGAAAAGATTTTTCAAAACAGAACCAAGTGTTGGTTTTTGCAAAAATTTTGCTTCTTTCTTAAGTGTCATTGCTTTTGTGTGATTTGCTGCGTGCCTTATACATTTATCAATACCGGGAGGTTTGAGTGGAAAAAGGTTTGAGTGCACATCTTATACAAGGCGCCACCCTAGAGTGAAACACAGGGTTGTGTGTAGCTATTAGGTGGGAAACACTTGGGGGAATAAGGGGGTAAGGTTATTTCTCACTTTTCCTTATTCTTAGCAGACAGGTTTTCGCTTTCTTATCCAATGTCAGGTGGAGGTGCTCCTAACCCTTTGGGAAACGAGCAAATCCTGGCTGCGATTGTCCAACTCTCCGCGCGATTCGCTACACTTACGGAGGAAGTCGCCGAACTTAGGACTGAACGGGAACAGAGGCGCACAGACTCAGACGACGATGTTGCCGGTCCAGGCCCCAATGCCGCAGACCAGCCATTCGCAGGCCTCAGTCAGTGCAAGACAACCGTTCCGCCCTTTGCCGGAGGCACGAATCCAGAGGACTCTCTCAACTGGGAGATGAAGATGGAGCGTATTTTTGAACTTCATGCGATCCCGGAACACAAGAAAGTCCAACTTGCAGTGGTCCATTTCACCGACTATGCCCTAATCTGGTGGAATCAACAGCAGGACCAGTGCAGGAATACGCGACCAATGCGTGCCCGCACACCGCCTCTCTCTTGGTTTGATTTGACTACTTCTATGCGTAGGACTTTTGTACCGGACTACTATTTTAGAGAATTGTAGAGGAAATTACATACTCTTGTACAAGGTTCTATGTCTGTAGATGAATACTATAGAAAACTAGAGATGGCAAAAATTAGGGCTAATGTACAGGAAGATGAGCCCGCATCTATGGCTCGTTTTCTTAGTGGTTTAAATAGGGGTATTGCTTTAGCTGTGGAATTGCAGAATGCTACAACGCTGACAGACATGCTGCACAAAGCTCGGGTTATGGAGGAATATCTGAAGTCCGGACACCTACCAGCGCCCCACCAGCCTGGCGCAAGAACCCGGCCTATTCTCCACCGGCAAGGAGGCCGATCATCTCTGAGAGCAAAGCCCTAGTCCCTGTTGCCACCGCCACCTCTTCTTCATTACAGCAGAAGACGCCATCCACTCCCAGACAGTCCATCAGCAACGTAACTTGCCACAAGTGTGCGTGACTGTCCCAACATCTGGAAGGTATTATTGGGCCAAGATAGTGAGTACATTTCAGAGGACGACGAAGAGGAACCACACGTTGACCCTACACAGGAGTTGACTAACAGCACTCCGTCTGCACCAGTGGAGCAATTCGAGTTCCTTGAAGAAGATCCATCTCAGAACTTGGTTACTCGCACTCTGACTACAGCTGCTGTCCCGGACACATCCCAGCGGACAAACATTTTCCATGCCCGAACAAAGGTAAATGGAAAGTTATGTGTTCTGATTATTGATGAGGGAGTTGTACTAACGTTGCTAGTGAGTATATGGTTGATAAGTTGCGCCTCCCTGTCATCAATCATCCATGTCCTTATCGGCTACAATGGCTCGACAGCTCAGACGGCTACAGAGTCACAAAGCAGGTAAGCGTACCATACGCTATCGGTAAGTTCGAATCCACGGTTTTATGTGATGTTCTGCCAATGGAGGCTTGTCACATTCTACTCGGACGACCATGGCTCTTTGACCTAAAGGCAACACATGATGGGGTCGCCAACACTTACTCGGTCTGCCAGGAGGGCAAGATCCACACATTACTACCCATGCCACCGGCTGAAGTGCGATTAGAAGCTGTTCGTATGAAGGAGTCAATCGCTCAATGGGAAGCTGAAAGGCGCCAAGCGAAGGGTAAGGGGAAAGAACTTGTTGTAAAGGGTAGTTAGGCGAACTCTGATAAGCCTGATCAGGACAAAGTTAGGAGTAGTTGTTTTGCAACAAGAGGAGAGATAGGTCAAGTGTTAGACAGCAATGCTGATGTATTTGTTTTAGTCTGTAAAGATAACTGTGCTAACTATGACGATATCCCTCGGGATATCCCTACAGAAGTCAATTCTTTGTTGCAGAAATTTGCTGATGTATTTCCAGACGAGTTGCCGCAGGGTCTGCCGCCACTTCGAGGAATTGAACATCAGATTGACTTCATCCCTGGCGCGCCTATACCAAATCGCCCTGCGTACAAAGCAAATCCGGAGGAAACGAAGGAACTGCAAGCGCAAATCGAGAAGCTATTGGCGCATGGTCAGGTAAGGGAATCTCTAAGTCCTTGTGCTGTACCTGTTATTCTAGTCCCTAAGAAAGGAGGTACATGGAGAATGTGTATGGATTGTAGAGCTATAAATAAGATAACAATCAAGTATAGGCATCTAATCCCTAGGCTTGATGACATGTTAGAAGATTTGCATGGTTCTACTATTTACACAAAAATAGATCTAACACAGGGCTATCATCAAATTCGCATGAGGGAGGGGAACGAATGGAAGACTGCTTTTAAAACTAAATTTGGTTTATATGAGTGGTTAGTCATGCCCTTTGGTCTCACAAATGCACCTAGTACTTTCATGAGGTTAATGAATCATGTGCTTAGAAAGTTGAACTTATAGGTAAATTTGTTGTTGTGTATTTTGAGATTATAATTCGCATGTTGAACATCTTTGTTTGGTTTTAATTGAATTACGTGTTAATCAGTTATATGCCAAGATGCAAAAGTGTACCTTTTGTGTTTCGGAAGTTGTTTTTCTTGGGTTTGTAGTCTTTGCAGATGGTGTCAAAGTTGATGATGCCAAGGTGAAGGCCATTAGGGATTGACCGCAGCCAACATCGGCCGCCCAGGTTCGGTCATTCCATGGATTGGTTGGATTCTACAGATGGTTTGTGATGAGGATATCCAGAGCTAGAACAGCACACATTATGAGTCAGAAAGATGGACGCCAAAAGGAAGCAAACGCCTTGGAGCAAAATGAAGGAAATGTTCAAATTGCAACTCTTTTAACCATTCTTGAAGAAGAGGCGCAATTCTCCACTTCCTAATAAAGAGTTTCGGCCAGCCCAAGAAGCCCACAAGAAGCCGCATGGACAGCCCACAAAGGAAGCCCACACGGCCTTAATTAGTTAGGGTCTTTTAAGTCACTTAAGTGTTCTTTTTACTCTTTTAGTTAGTTTCCAAAAAGGGTTCCTTCTTGATCTCTTTTTGGGAGTAGGATTTTTATTCTTTCCTTATTGTTTTTAAGTGTAAATTCGGCTGCCTCTTAACAAAAAGGGGGTGAACGAAATTACCTTTTCTTTTTCTTACCAAATTCTACTTCTTTCCGGATTGGTAAAGGAAATTAACCTCTTGGTTAATTCCAATTCTTTTCCTTATTTTCTTTCTTATTTTCGGCCACCCCTATATCTATAAATAGGGCAGCCATGCATAATAATATTCAGAGTATTTCAGATCAAAAACTTAGTGTTTGAGATACCTCCTTTTATTGCTTTATGTATTTGCATGTCGTAGTTTACATAATTGCATGAACTTAGCTAATTAGGTTATTTGCTCTACCTAATTATTCGCATGTTCAAAACTCTTTTCTTGCACTTGGTTCGAATCTAAAACAAAAACAACTAGATTAGGTCTTTTTGTTTATTCTGATTTCGAAGGTAAGATAGAGTCTTATACGAGCTCGCCGCTTAATCACAAGGTCCTTGGCAACATTATCCGCATGTGTACAACCGTCCACATCAATTGGTATCAGAGCTAAGGCGTGGTTTCGTGGCCGGAGGAGATCAACCGATCAAATCCTTTCCAGGTGTTTTCTTTTCCTTGTTCATCTTGAATTATTCTTAAAATTCTTGGATTAGAACACATCTTCTTGGGGGAAATTTTTTTTCTTCAAGCTCTTCAATTTGCGATTTTTGTACTGTTTTCCATCTTTAAAAATCGCAAATATTTCCTAAATACCCAGACTGCCCTTGCTGTAAATTTCAGAAATTAAATCGGGTTTTAGAAAATAAAATCGGGTTTAGACAATTCGGGTTTTCAGAATTCTTGAAGGGTTCGGTTTTGTGCTTTAAAGAAAGGGTTCGGTTTTCAGTTTTGCTAGGGTTGTTCTGCTCGGGTTTTGGTTTATTCCCTAGGGTTCGGTTCTCAATTATAAACCCTAACCCTAAACCCTAAACCCTAACCCTAAACCCTAAACCCTAACCCTAAACCCTAACCCTAAACTCTAACCCTAAACCCTAACCCTAAACCCTAAACCCAAATTTCGTTTTTGGGTTCGGTTTTCTGTTTTGGTTTTTCTATTCGGGTTTTCAGTTTCGGGTTCCATTCTTGGGTTTTCCTACATTCTAAGGGTTTTCGGGTCTTGCTTGGGTTTATCTATTGCTGGGCTTCTTGCGTATTATTTCTATCCCTCTTGTGCTGTTTTTATTGAGAAATAGTGAGTTTTTGCGGTTGATGTTAAGCAGCTCACTTTGTTTGCGCATTGAAATTTATATGCTCTAGTTTGGGATACCTTGTTTTGAATTCTTGAAAATATATTGAATTCTTGGTTTTGTATCCTTGTGCTGCTAAGATAATTCCTAGGATTGGTTAGTGAGTCAAAATTGAACTTGCTAGCCCTAGGGTTGTCAATTCTTGAAATCGCATATTGCTGCAATTTGGTGCTGTTTTCGGTTAATTGAGGGATTAGAAATCGCAAGTTGGGTACTGTTTTGCCTATTGGGAGCACTGATAATTTGTGGGGATTGGTTTCTTGATTACCTATTGGGTGGGTGATCTCTTCTTTGGGTAGTTTTAGGACTTTCCTAAAGTTGTTTCAATTCTGCTTATATTTCTTTGCTTCTATTCATTTTGAATTGCCCTGCTTTCATATTGCCTAGTTATCTTTTCGTGCTACATGAACATTAGATCTTTAATTATAGTTTGGATTTTGTCATCGTGCACACTCATCTTTTCTGAAATTTGAGGGCTTATCCCCGAAATTTCCTGTTGTGTACTTCATATCTGAACTATATTACAAATATCGTTTTGCAAAAAGATTTTTCAAAATTGGAACCAAGTGTTGGTTTTAGCGAAAATTTTTGCTTCTTTCTTAAGTGTATTGCTTTTGTGTGATTTGCTGCGTGCCTAATACATTTATCAATACCGGGAGGTTTGAGTGGTAAAAGGCTTGAGTGCACATCTTATACAGGGCGCCACCCTAGAGTGAAACACAGGGTTGTGTGTAGCTATTAGGTGGGAAACACTTGGGGGAATAAGGGGGTAAGGTTATTTTCTCACTTTTCCTTATTCTTAGCAGATAGGTTTTCGTTTTCTTATCCAATGTCAGGTGGAGGTGCTCCTAACCCTATAGGAAACGAGCAAATCCTGGCTGCGATTGCGCAACTCTCCGCACGATTCGCTACTCTCACAGAGGAAGTCGCCGACCTCAGGACTGAACGGGATCAGAGGCGCACAGACTCAGACGACGATGTTGCCGCCCCAGGCACCAACGCCGCAGACCAGCCATTCGCAGGCCTCAGTCAGTGCAAAACTACCGTTCCACCCTTTGCCGGAGGCACGAATCCTGAGGAGTACTTAGACTGGGAGATGAAGATGGAGCGCATCTTTGAGCTTCATGCGATCCCGGAACACAAGAAAGTCCAGCTTGCAGTGGTCCATTTCACCGACTATGCCCTAATCTGGTGGAATCAACAGCAGGACCAGCGCAGAAATACACGCCCAATGCGTGCCCGCGCACCGCCTCTCTCTTGGTTTGATTTGACTACTTCTATGCGTAGGACTTTTGTACCGGACTATTATTTTAGAGAATTGTATAGGAAATTACATACTCTTGTACAAGGTTCTATGTCTGTAGATGAGTACTATAGAAAGTTAGAGATGGCAAAAATTAGGGCTAATGTACAGGAAGATGAGCCCGCATCTATGGCTCGTTTTCTTAGTGGTTTAAACAGGGGTATTGCTTTAGCTGTGGAATTGCAGAATGCTACAACGCTGACAGACATGCTGCACAAAGTTCGGGTTATGGAGGAGTATCTGAAGTCCATTCCACCAGTCCGGACACCTACCAGCGCCCCACCAACTTGGCGCAAGAATCCGACCTACTCGCCACCAGCAAGGAGGCCGATCATGTCTGAGCGCAAAGCCCTAGTCCCTGTTGCCGCCGCCACCTCCTCTTCATCACAGCAGAAAACGCCATCCACTCCCAGACAGTCTATCAGCAACGTAACTTGCCACAAGTGCTCAGGCCGTGGCCACTACATGAGGGATTGTCCAAATATCCGGAAGGTCTTGTTGGGACAAGATGGTGAGTACATTTCAGAGGAGGATGAAGAAGACCCAACCGTTGACCCTACAAAGGAGTTGACTGACAGCACTCCGTCAGAACCTGTGGAGCAGTTCGAATTTCTTGAAGAAGATCCATCTCAGAACTTGGTTACTCGCACTCTGACTACAGCTGCTGTCCCGGACACATCCCAGCGGACAAACATTTTCCATGCCCGCACCAAGGTAAATGGAAAGTTATGTGTTCTGATTATTGATGGAGGGAGTTGTACTAATGTTGCTAGTGAGTATATGGTTGATAAGCTGCGCCTCCCTATCATCAATCATCCTCGTCCTTATCGGCTTCAATGGCTCGACAGCTCAGACGGCTACAGAGTCACCAAGCAGGTAAGCGTACCATACGCTATCGGTAAGTTCGAATCCACGGTTTTATGTGATGTTCTGCCAATGGAGGCTTGTCACATTCTACTCGGACGACCATGGCTCTTTGACCTGAAGGCAACACATGATGGGGTCGCCAACACTTACTCGGTCTGCCAGGAGGGCAAGATCCACACGTTCCTACCCATGCCGCCGGCTGAAGTGCGATCAGAAGCTGTTCGTATGAAGGAGTCACTCGCAAACTGGGAAGCTGAAAGGCGCCAAGCGAAGGGTAAGGGGAAAGAACTTGTAAAGGGTAGTAAGGCGAACTCTGATAAGCCTGATCAGGACAAAGTTAGAAGTAGTTGTTTTACAACTAAGGAAGAAATAGGTCATGTGTTAGATAGCAAAAATGATGTACTGGTTTTAGTATGTAAGGATAATTGCACTAACCCTGACGATATCCCTCGTGATATCCCTATGCAAGTCATTTCTTTGTTGCAGGAAGAAGACAAACCGAAGGAGACAAAGAAGTTGCAAAGACAGTTCGACGAGCTTTTGGAGCACGATCAGAACTACTGCAAAGCACTGTTGCATGTTGTCTACAGTGCCAAAGAGATGTCAAAGGAGCTTAACGCCCGTGATGGCAATATACCTTTTCCAATCGTGTCAACAATTGGGCATCATGCTTACACGCTTACAGGTAAGTATGATCTATGTTTTGTGTTAATCTTCCTGACTTGTTTCTGTTTGTTTTCAGCGCCTTGGATTCGAGGACGAATCCTTTCCAACCGGGAGGGGATGATGAGGATATCCAGAGCTAGAACAGCACACATTATGAGTCAGAAAGATAGACGCCAAAAGGAAGCAAACGCCTTGGAGCAAAATGAAGGAAATGTTCAAATTGCAACTCTTTTAACCATTCTTGAAGAAGAGGCGCAATTCTCCACTTCCTAATAAAGAAGAAGGCTGTTTCTTGAAGTCTTGAAGATGCCGGAAGGTTCTTGGGCTTTAAAGAAACAATTCATGAAGTCCCTACATTTTGGGCCGACCCAACTCATGGAGACCAAGTCCACAAGTTTCGGCCAGTCCAAGAAGCCCACAAGAAGCCGCATGGACAGCCCACAAAGGAAGCCCACACGGCCTTAATTAGTTAGGGTCTTTTAAGTCACTTAAGTGTTCTTTTTACTCTTTTAGTTAGTTTCCAAAAAGGGTTCCTTCTTGATCTCTTTTTGGGAGTAGGATTTTTATTCTTTCCTTATTGTTTTTAAGTGTAAATTCGGCTGCCTCTTAACAAAAAGGGGGTGAACGAAATTACCTTTTCTTTTTCTTACCAAATTCTACTTCTTTCCGGATTTGGTAAAGGAAATTAACCTCTTGGTTAATTTCCAATTCTTTTCCTTATTTTCTTTCTTATTTTCGGCCACCCCTATATCTATAAATAGGGCAGCCATGCATAATAATATTCAGAGTATTTCAGATCAAAAACTTAGTGTTTGAGATACCTCCTTTTATTGCTTTATGTATTTGCATGTCGTAGTTTACATAATTGCATGAACTTAGCTAATTAGGTTATTTGCTCTACCTAATTATTCGCATGTTCAAAACTCTTTTCTTGCACTTGGTTCGAATCTAAAACAAAAACAACTAGATTAGGTCTTTTTGTTTATTCTGATTTCGAAGGTAAGATAGAGTCTTATACGAGCTCGCCGCTTAATCACAAGGTCCTTGGCAACATTATCCGCATGTGTACAACCGTCCACATCAGTTTGTGAAAGATTTCTCCACTAAAGCCGCGCCCCTCAATGATCTCTGCAAACAGAACACGCCATTTGTGTGGGGGCCAGCTCAGGAAAAAGCTTTTACTGTTTTAAAGCATGATCTCACTCATACACCTGTTTTAGCATTACTTGATTTTGATAAAGTGTTTGAACTAATGTGTGATGCATCAGGTGTTGGAATTGGCGCAGTGTTAATGCAGGAGAAGAAGCCTATCGCCTTTTTCAGTGAGAAGCTTAAAGGGGCTGCCTTAAATTATCCTACATATGATAAGGAGCTCTATGCTGTTGTCCGTGCTTTTGAAACGTGGTCACATTATTTGATGTCTAAGGAATTTGTTGTTCATAGTGATCATGAGTCTCTTAAGCACTTAAAAGGACAAAATAAGTTAAATAGACGTCATGCAAAATGGGTTAACTTTATTGAATCTTTTCCTTATATCAATAAGTATAAGAAAGGTAAGGATAATTTAGTTGCTGACGCTCTATCTCGCAGGTATGAAATTCTGACAATTCTTGATCATACTTTGTTAGGTTTCGCATACCTCAAGGATTTATATGCTTTTGATGTTGATTTTGCTGATTTGTATAAAGCATGTGAATCTGGTGCATTCCAAAAGTACTTTAGACAGGATGGTTTTCTCTTTAGGGAAAATAGGTTATGCATCCCTCGTAGTTCCACTAGGGAATTACTGGTTCGTGAGGCTCATAGTGGGGGGCTTATGGGTCATTTTGGTGTGCATAAAACACTTGAACTGTTGCATGAACACTTTTACTGGCCGCATATGCGCAAGGATGTACAGAATGTTTGCTCTCGATGCATTAATTGTTTGCAAGCTAAATCTACTTCTAAGCCCCATGGACTTTACACGCCTTTACCTGTACCTTCTGTACCTTGGACTGACATTTCTATGGATTTTATTCTAGAGCTTCCGAGGACGCAGAAAGGTAATGATTCTTTATTTGTCGCTGTTGATCGGTTTTCTAAAATGGCGCATTTCATTCCTTGCAGGAAATCAGATGATGCCAGACAGTAGCTGAGTTGTTCTTTCAGGGAATAGTTCGGTTGAATGGAATACCGCGCACAATTGTGTCAGATCGTGACGTCAAATTTCTGAGTTATTTTTGGAAGACTTTGTGGTCCCGCCTCGGCACAAAACTGTTGTTTTCGACTACAAGTCATCCACAGACGGATGGTCAGACGGAAGTCACCAACCGAACTGTTGGCAACCTACTCAGAGCATTGATTCAGAAGAACCTCAAGCGTTGGGAAGACATCTTGCCGGTTGCAGAGTTTGCATACAACCGAACCAAGAACTCCTCAACAGGGTTCTGTCCGTTTGAAGTTGCCTACGGTTTTACTCCCTTGACGGTAATGGATCTCATTCCTTTGCCGCCCAAAGAACAAGTTAATCCAGACGGTGTAAAGAAAGCAGAAACCGTGCAGCGCATTCATGCAAGAGTCCGCGCGAATCTGGAGAAAACTTATGCCAAAGCCGCCAATGCAAACCAACGGCGCAAGGCTGTGAACTTCGAACCAGGCGACTGGGTTTGGGTTCACATGAGGAAGGAACGATTCCCTGCAGCAAGAAGGACCAAACTCCATCCAAGGGGCGATGGACCTTTTCAGATCGTTTCCAAGATTGGACCTAACGCCTACAAGCTCGACTTACTAGGTGAGTATGGTGTTAGTTCTTCCTTTAATGTTGCTGACTTGTCTCCTTTTGTTGACGAACAGGTTGCTGATTTGAGGACAAATCCTTTTCAATCGGGAGGGGATGATGCGGGCATCCAAAGTCAACACGCAACAAGTCAAACTACAAGTGATTCCGGAGAAGCTGAGGAGGAGGTTCGAGTTCTACATCGAGGCCCGACAATGCTTCAGGATCCAAGCCCATACCAGAGGGATCCACTTGTAGACATCACTAGGCCCATGACCAGAAGCAGAGCAAAGAAGGTTCGAGACGCACTCAACAACCTTGTTCAAGCTTGCCATCAGGATGCTCAGCTGATTGTAGAAGCTCACGCCTTGGAGCAAAATGGAGGAAATGTGCGATTTGCAACTCTTCTAAATATCTTTGAAGAAGAGGCGCAAATTATCAAGTACTCATGAAGAAGAAGGCTATTTCTTGAAGTCTTGAAGATGCCGGGAGGTTCTGGGACTTAAAAGAAACAAATAAATAAAGTTCCCTACAATTTGGGCCGACCCAAAAATCATGGACCAGCCCACAAGTTTTCGGCCAGCCCAAGGAGCAGCATGAAGCCGCACGGCCAAGCCCACAAGAGCAAAGCCCACACGGCTAAATTATTAGTTAGGGTTCTTTTTCTTTTAATAAATTAATTAAGTCTTTTAGTCTTTTAGTTAGTTTCCAAAAAGGGTTTCCTTATTCTTTTTGGGAGTAGGATTTTTATTCTTTTCCTACTTGTTTTCTAATTAGCTTTCCTTCCTATTTTGGTACTTGTAATTTCGGCAATCACCCATTATGAGGTGACCGAATTTTTGTTGCCTTTTCTTACCATTCCTACTTCTTTCCAGGTCTGGTAATTGTACAAGAAATTAACCTCTTGGTTAATTTCCAATTCTAGTTCTTTTCTTTTTCTAGTTCTTGTACTAATTTTCGGCCACCCTCACCTATAAATAGGTGACCGAAACATCAATAATATTCAGTGTATTTCAGATCATAAACTTAGTGTTTGAAGTACCTTGATGTGGACGGTTGTACACATGCGGATAATGTTGCCAAGGACCTTGTGATTAAGTGACAAGCTCTTACAAAACCCTTTAACTTACGTTCAGAATTTGATAAAACAAGGGATAAACTATCCTGACCAATTTGTTTATAAACTCGAACCAAGTGTAAGAAAAGAGGTGTGAAACATGCGAGCAATTAGGCAGAGCAAGAACCTAATTGGCTAAGTTTCATGCAATTATGTAAACTAGGACATGCAAATACATAAAGCAATAAAAGGAGGTACTTCAAACACTAAGTTTTTTGATCTGAAATACACTGTCTTTATTTGATGAATTCGGTCCCCTTAAATAAGAGAAGGGATGGCCGAAAATACAAGAATTAGAAAAAGAAAAGAATTAGAAGTGGAAATTAACCAAGAGGTTAATTTCTTGTACAATTACCAAACCCGGAAAGAAGTAGGAATGGTAAGAAAAGGTAACTAAATTTCGGTCACCTCATCATTGGGTGATTGCCGAAAATTACAACTCCTAAATCAAGAAGGAAAACTAATTGTAAAACAAGTGGGAAAAGAATAAAAATCCTACTCCCAAAAAGAATATGGAAACCCTTTTTGGAAACTTACTAAAAATAAAATAACTTAATTAAAAATCTGAAAAATAACCCTAAAACCATGTGGCTCTTCCTTGGGTTGGCCGTGTGGGCTTTTCTCCTTGGATTGGGCCGTGCGGCTTCATGCTACTCCTTGGGCTGGCCGAAAACTTGTGGGCTGGTCCATGAGTTTTGGGTCGGCCCAATTGGTAGGGAACTTTATTATTTGGTTTCTTTTAAGTCCAAGAACCTTCCGGCTTCTTCAAGACTTCAAGAAACAGCCTTCTTCTTGATTAAGATTTGATGACTTGCGCCTCTTCTTCCAAGATAGTTAGAAGAGTTGCAAATCGCACATTTCCTCCATTTTGCTCCAAGGCGTGGGCTTCTACAATCAGCTGGGCATCTTGATGGCAGGCTTGCACAAGGTTCTTAATTTCATCGGTTTACTCATTCAATTCATAGTTCGGAACCAAGAACTGAATGAGTTTGTGGATAGAAACGAAAAATAGATATTGAAGGGGTTCGAACGATTCAATAATACTATTACTTCAACCCGAAGTTATTAGTTATTTCGACTAGATGAATCCTAGCAATGGAATAAGAAAGTTATAATTCGTTGGTTGATTGTATCATTAACCATTTTTTTTGGTACGAGGGGACTTATCATGAATCCACTGATTTCTGCCGCTTCCGTTATTGTTGCTGGTTTGGCCGTAGGGCTTGCTTCTATCGGACCCGGGGTTGGTCAAGGAACTGCTGCGGGCCAAGCTGTAAAGGGTATTGCAAGACAGCCTGAGGCAGAGGGAAAAATACGAGGGACTCTATTGCTTAGTCTAGCTTTTATGGAAGCTTTAACATTTTATGGACTGGTTGTAGCATTAGCACTTTTGTTTGCGAATCCCTTTGTTTAATCTTATTGTCATTTGATTTTTCGAATTATAGCAAGATTTGATTCCTCTAATTATTTATTCGTTGACAAAATAACCTACGGAAGGGCTGATTTGCATATGAGGAATTGGGTTATCCGACCCGACTCGCTTTCATCCTTCCCATTTGAAATGCTTCGAATGGGAAGGATGAAAGCGTCTTCTTTCATTAGGACTTGATGATTTGCGCCTCTTCTTCAAAGATGGTTAGAAGAGTGGCAAATCGCACATTTTCTCTATTTTCCTCCAAGGCGTGGGCTTCTACAATTAACTGAGCATCCTGATGGCAAGCTTGAACAAGGTTGTTGAGTTCATCTCGAACCTTCTTCGCTCTGCTTCTGGTCATGGGCCCAGTGATGTCTACAAGTGGATCCCTCTGATATGGGCTTGGATCCTGAAGCATTGTCAGGCCTCGATGTAGAACTCGAACCTCCTCCTCAGCTTCTCCGGAACCACTTGCATCTTGACTTGCTTGACTTGTTGCTTGACTTTGGATGCCCTCATCACACAACCCCTGAATAAGCAAAGAACTTGCGTTGGAACCTGGATGGTGAAAGGACCATGCCGTCTGCGGTGGGTTGGCACACCTTCCTGTAGTTGAGCAGAAATCTCAATGAGTTCTGAGAACTTCTCCATGTGGATTTTCGAGGCCAAGTAAGAAGAAACAACAATGGCACCACATCTCCCTATAGGGGTCAATTTGCACCATGTTGTAGCCTTACACCGCCGTTGAATGGCTCGTAATACGAAACCCTAAGCAAATTGCGCTGAGAGTTACGCTATCGCAGCCAGTATTTGCTCACTCCCCAAAGGGGCAGAAGCACCTCCACCTGACATCGGTTATAGGCGAAAATCTATCTACTAAGAACAAGGAAAAATGAGTAGTAACCTTACCCCCTTGTCCCCCAAGTGTATCCCACCTAACAGCTACACACAACCGGTGTTTCACTCTAGGGTGGCGCCCTTATAGTATGTTCACTCAAGCTTTTTTCCACTCTACCTCCCGGTATTGACAAATGTATAAGGCAAACAGTAATTCACACAAAGCAATGACACTTAAGAAAAAAAGCACAAATTTTCAAAAATAGACACTTGGTTCTATTTTGAGTTGACAAATCTTTTCGCAAACGATATTTGTAATATAGTTCAGATAAGAAGTACACAACAAGGAAATTTCGGGGTTAAGCCCTCAAATATCAGAAAAGATGAGTGCACGATGACAAAATCCAAACTATAATGTAAGAGCAAATGTTCAGGTCGCACGAAAAGATAAACTAGCAGTTGAAAGCAGGGCAATTCAAGAATTGAATAGAATCAAAGAAAAATAAGCAGAGTTGAAACAACTTTAGGAAAGTCCTAAAACTACCCAAAGAAGAGATCACCCACCCAATAGGTAATCAAGAAACCAATCCCAGCAAATTATTAATTCCTTCAATATGCAAACAGTCCAATTTACGAATTTCTAAACCCCTCAGTGGCGAAAAATTAAGCAATATGCGATTTAAAGAAACGAAAACCCTAG
The DNA here is from genome assembly GCA_016801395.1 of Leptodermis oblonga. Taxonomy (NCBI): domain Eukaryota; kingdom Viridiplantae; phylum Streptophyta; class Magnoliopsida; order Gentianales; family Rubiaceae; genus Leptodermis; species Leptodermis oblonga. Next base: position 22,860,099 of record CM028758.1, read on the forward strand.
GGCTAGCAAAGTGCAATTTTGACTCACTAACCAATTCCCAAGGATAATCTCAGCAGCACAAGGACACAAAATCAAGAATTCACTATATTTTCAAGAATTCAAAATAAGGTATCCCAAACTAGAGCATGCAGATTACAATGCGCAGATAAGGTGAGCTGCTGAACATCAACCGCAAAAACTCACCAATTTCAACAAAAACAGCACAAGAGGGGTAGAAAATAGTCGCAAAAACCCAGCAATTTTAGACGCAAAACAGCAACACTAAAGCATCTCTCAAAACCCTAGTGTCGCTAGAAAGGTGACTAAAAGTTCAACCAAAAATCGAAACCCTAATTTAAACCAAACCCGAACCCTAAGTTGATTTTTAAAGTCCGAATTTCTTTGTGAATTATAACAAGGGATATGTGATTTTAATAATAGAAAAACAGCCCCAAAACAGTACAAACCTTTCGCAAACAGAAGGTGATTTTAAAACCCTAAGTTGCGTTTTTCAGTACTTTAAAATTTGGTTCAATTTTCCTAAGGAATATGCGATTTTTAGGTAGGGTAACCAGCACTAAAAACGAAATTCAAAAGCTTGAAAGAAAAAAAAAATTTCCCCCAAGAAGATGCATTCTAATTCCAAGAATTTCAAGATAAACATGACTAACAAGGAAAAGAAAACACCTGAGAAAGATTCGGTCGGGTTACTTCGACCTTCTCCAGCCACGAAACCACTCCTAAGCTCTGATACCAATTGATGTGGACGGTTGTACACATGCAGATGAAAGTTGCCAAGGACGTGTGATTAAGTAGCGAGCTCGTATAACCTCTTAGCTTACCCGAAAATAAGAGAAACAAAAAGAGCACCTAAGCTAGTTTGTTTTATATTTTCGAACCAAGTGTAAGAAAAGAGTTTGAAACATGTGAATTAATTAGGTAGAGCAATTAACCTAATTAGCTAAGTTTCATGCAATATGTAAACTACAACATGCAAATACATAAAGCAATAAAGGGATGGTACTCAAAACTAATAGTTTTATGATCTGAATACTCTGTTTATTATTGATCTGCGGCATCTTCAAGACTTCAAGAAACAGCCTTCTTCTTTATTTGGACTTGGTGCATTGCGCCTCCTCTTCAAAGATGTGTAGAAGATTGGTAATTTGCACATTTCCTCCTTTCTCCTCCAAGGCGTGGGCTTCTACAATTAACTGAGCATCTTGATGGCAAGCTTGAACAAGGTTGTTGAGTGCATCTCGAACCTTCTTCGCTCTGCTTCTGGTCATGGGCCTAGTGATGTTTACAAGTGGATCCCTCTGATATGGGATTGGATCCTGAAGCATTGTAGGACCTCTATGTAGAACTCGAACATCCTCCTCAGCTTCTCCGGAATCACTTGTATCTTGACTTTGACTTGTTGCTGGACTTTGGATGCCCTCATCATCCCCTCCTGGTTGAAAAGGATTTGCCCTCAAATCAGCACCCTGTTCATGAACAAAAGAAGACAAGTCAGCAACATTAAAGGAAGAACTAACACCATACTCACCTGCTAAATCGAGTTTGTAGGCGTTAGGCCCAATCTTGGAAACGATCTGAAAAGGTCCATCGCCCCTTGGATGGAGTTTGGTCCTTCTTGCAGCAGGGAATCGTTCCTTCCTCATGTGAACCCAAACCCAGTCGCCTGGTTCAAAGTTCACAGCCTTGCGCCATTGGTTTGCATTGGCGACGGCTTTGGCATATGTTTTCTCCAGATTAGCTCGAACTTTGGCATGTATGCGCTGCACAGTTTCAGCTTTCTTTGCACCATCTGGATTACCCTGTTCCTTAAGCGGCAAAGGGATGAGATCCATCATCGTCAAAGGAGTAAAGCTACGGCAACTTCAAATGGACAGAACCCTGTTGAGGAGTGCTTGGTTCGGTTGTATGCAAACTCTGCAACCGGCAAGATGTCTTCCCAACGCTTGAGATTCTTCTGAATTAACGCCCTGAGTAGGTTGCCAACGGTGCGGTTGGTGACTTCCGTCTGACCATCCGTCTGTGGATGACTTGTAGTCGAAAACAACAGTTCTGTGCCGAGGTGGGACCACAAAGTCTTCCAAAAATAACTCAAGAATTTGACGGTGCGATCTGAGACTATGGTTCTCGGAATTCCATGTAACCGAACTATCCCTTGAAAGAATAATTCTGCTACATGTCTAGCATCATCTGATTTCCTGCAAGGAATAAAATGCGCCATTTTAGAAAACCGATCAACAACGACAAATAAAGAATCATTACCTTTCTGCGTCCTCGGGAGACCTAGAATAAAATCCATAGAAATATCAGTCAAAGGTACAGAAGGTACAGACAAAGGCGTGTAAAGTCCATGGGGTTTAGAAGTAGATTTAGCTTGCAAACAATTAATGCAACGTGTGCAAACATTCTGTACATCCTTTATCATATGCGGCCAATAAAAGTGTTCATGCAACAGTTCAAGAGTTTTATGCACACCAAAATGACCCATAAGACCCCCACTATGAGCTTCATGAACCAGTAATTCCCTAGCAGAACTACGGGGGATGCATAACCTATTTTCCCTAAACAGAAAACCATCCTGTCTATAGTACTTTTGGAATGCACCAGATTCACATGCTTTATACAAATCAGCAAAATCAACATCAGTAGCATACAAATCCTGAGATATGCGAATCCTAACAAATTATGATCTAACATTGTAAGAATTTCATACCTGCGAGATAGAGCGTCAGCAACTAAATTATCCTTACCTTTTTTATACTTAATAATATAAGGAAAAGATTCAATAAAGTTAACCCACTTAGCATGACGTCTATTCAACTTATTCTGTCCTTGCAAATGCTTAAGAGACTCATGATCACTATGAACAACAAATTCTTTAGCCATCAAATAATGCGACCAAGTCTCAAATGCACGGACAACTGCATAGAGCTCCTTATCATAAGTAGGATAATTTAAGGCAGCCCCTTTAAGCTTCTCACTGAAAAAGGCGATTGGCTTTCTTTCCTGCATTAAAACTGCGCCAATTCCAACACCTGATGCATCACACATTAGTTCAAACACTTTATCAAAATCAGGTAATGCTAAAACAGGTGCATGAGTGAGATCATGCTTTAAAACAGTAAAGGCGTTTTCCTGAGCCTGCCCCCACACAAATGGCGTGTTCTTCTTGCATAGATCATTGAGAGGTGCGGCTTTAGTGGAAAAATCCTTCACAAACCGTCTGTAGAATCCAGCCAATCCGTGGAATGACTGAACCTGTGCGGCCAATGTTGGCTGTGGCCAATCCCTAATGGCCTTAACCGTGGCATCATCAACTTTGACACCTTCTGCAGAAACTACAAAACCGAGAAAAACAACCTCCGAAACACAAAAAGTACATTTTTGCATCTTGGCATTGATTAGCACGTAATTCAATCAAAACAAACGAAGATGTTCAACGTGCGATTTGAAGTCCTTAGAATAGATCAGAATATCATCAAAATACACAACGACAAATTTACCTATAAACTTTCGAAGCACATGATTCATTAATCGCATGAAAGTACTAGGTGCATTTGTGAGACCAAAGGGCATGACTAACCACTCATACAAACCAAACTTAGTTTTAAAAGCAGTTTTCCATTCATCCCCCTCCCGCATGCGAATTTGATGATAGCCCTGTGTGAGATCTATTTTCGTGTAAATAGTAGAACCATGCAAATCCTCTAACATGTCATCAAGCCTAGGGATAGGGTGCCTATACTTGATTGTTATCTTATTCACAGCTCTACAATCAACACACATTCTCCATGTACTGTCTTTCTTAGGGACTAGAATAACAGGTACAGCACAAGGACTTAGAGATTCCCTTACCTGACCATTCGCGAGCAGCTTGTCTATTTGTCTTTGTAACTCATTTGTTTCCTCCGGATTTGCTTTGTAGGCAGGTCTGTTCGGAATTGGTGCGCCAGGGATGAAGTCAATCTGATGTTCAATTCCTCGAAGTGGCGGCAGACCCTGCGGCAACTCTTCTGGAAAAACATCAGCGAATTCCTGCAACAAAGAAGAGACTTCTATAGGGATATCCCGAGGGATATCGTCAGGGTTATGATGAGGGCATCCAAAGTCAAGCAACAAGTCAAAGTCAAGATGCAAGTGATTCCGGAGAAGCTGAGGAGGATGTTTGAGTTCTACATAGAGGTCCTACAATGCTTCAGGATCCAAATCCGTATCAGAGGGATCCACTTGTAGACAGCACTGGGCCCATGACCAGAAGCAGAGCGAAGAAGGTTCGAGATGCACTCAACAACCTTGTTCAAGCTTGCTATCAGGATGCTCAGTTAATTGTAGAACCCCACGCCTTGGAGCAAAAGGAAGGAAATGTGCGATTTGCAACTCTTCTAACAATCTTTGAAGAAGAGGCGCAAATCACCAAGTCTTAATGAAGAAGAAGGCTGTTTCTTGAAGTCTTGAAGATGCCGGAAGGTTCTTGGGCTTTAAAGAAACAATTCATGAAATTCCCTACACATTGGGCCGACCCAAACTCATGGAGTCCACTCCACAAATTCGGCCAGCCCAAGGAAGCCCACACGGCCAAGTGAAGAAGCTAGGGTTACAAATTAGTTCTTAGGGTTCTTTTAAGTAACTAGGGTTAACAAGTTAAGGGTAGGGTTCCTTTAAGTCGCTAGGTTAAAAGTTAAGTGTTCGGGTTCTTTTTACTCTTTTAGTTAGTTTCCAAAAAGGGTTTCCTTATTCTTTTTGGAAGTAGGAATTTTATTCTTTTCCTTTTTTTAGATTGTAAATTCGGCTACCCTAAGATAAGGGAAAACCGAAATTGCCTTTTTCTTTTCTCTTACCAATCCTACTTCTTCCGGGTTTGGTAAAGGAAATTAACCTCTTGGTTAATTTCCAATTCTAGTTCTTTTCCTTGTTAATTTCTTTCACTTTTTCGGCTGCCTTAAGCCTATAAATAGGCAGCCACCCCTTCAATAATATGAGCGTATTTCAGATCATAAAACTTAGTGTTTGAAGTACCTCCTTTTATTGCTTTATGTATTTGCATGTCGTAGTTTACATAATTGCATGAACTTAGCTAATTAGGTTATTTGCTCTACCTAATTATTCGCATGTTCAAAACTCTTTTCTTACACTTGGTTCGAATCTAAAACAAAAACAACTAGGTTAGGTCTTTTTGTTTCTCTGATTTCGAAAGTAAGTTAGAGTGTTATACGAGCTCGCCGCTTAATCACAAGGTCCTTGGCAACATTATCCGCATGTGTACAACCGTCCACATCAGGTTAGCACAATTATCTTTACACACTAAAACCAGTACATCATCATTATTGTCTAACACTTGACCTATCTCCCCTAAAGTAGCGAAACAACTACCCTTAACTTTGTCCTGATCAGGCTTATCAGAGTTTGCCTTACTACCCTTTACAATTTTTTTCCCCTTACCCCTCTCTTGGCGTTTCTCAGCTCGCTCCCCAAATTGCGATTGCATCTTTGATTCGAACAGCTTCCGATCGCACTTCGTGAGGTGGCATGGGTAGGAACGTGTGGATCTTGCCCTCCTGGCAGACTGAGTAAGTGTTGGCGACCCCATCATGTGTTGCCTTCAGGTCAAAGAGTCATGGTCGTCCGAGTAGAATGTGACAAGCCTCCATTGACAGAACATCACATAAAACAGTGGATTCGAACTTACCGATAGCGTATGGTACGCTTACCTGCTTAGTGACTCTGTAGCCGTCTGAGCTGTCGAGCCATTGTAGCCGATAAGGACGTGGATGATTGATAACAGGAAGCTTCAGCTTGTCAACCATGTGATGTGGACGGTTGTACACATGTGGATAATGTTGCCAAGGACCTTGTGATTAAGCGGCGAGCTCTTAGAATTCTCAAACTCACGTTCGGCTAAGAGAAACAAGGAAAAGCTAACCTAGCTAGTTTGTTTTATAGTCGAACCAAGTGCAAGCAAGAGATTTGAAACATGCGAATAATTAGATAGAGCAAGAACATAATTAGCTAAGTTTCATGCAATTATGTAAACTACGACATGCAAATACATAAAGCAATGAAAGGAGGGTACTCAAAACACTAAGTTTATGATCTGAATACTTGTGATTTATTGAAGGGGGCGGCTACCTATTTATAGGTGAGGTAGCCGAATACAAGAGGTAGGAAAAAGGGAAGAATTAAAATTGGAAATTAACCAAGAGGTTAATTTCGTTTACCAAACCCGGAAAGAAGTAGGAATGGTAAGAAAAGGAAGAAAAGAATTCGGTCACCTCTTTTCTTTGGGTGATTGCCGAAATTACAAGGAAAAGAATAAGGAAAAGAATAAAACTCCTACTCCAAAAAGAATAAGGGAACCCTTTTTGGAAACTAACTTAAAAGAATAAAAGAAACAACTTAATTAATTTAAAGAAATTCCCTAATTATTTTAATGGAGCCGTGTGGGCTTTCTCCTTAGGCTGGCTGTGTGGGCTTTCTCCTTGGACTAGCCGTGCGCTTCCTTGCTTCCTTTTGGGCTGGCCGAAACTTGTGGGCTGGTCCATGAGTTTTGGGTCGGCCCAAATTGTAGGGAACTTTATTAATTTGTTTCTTTTAAGTCCAAGAACCTTCCGGCATCTTCAAGACTTCAAGAAACAGCCTTCTTCTTCATTAGGACTTGATGATTTGCGCCTCTTCTTCAAAGAAGGTTAGAAGAGTTGCAAATTGCACATTTCCTCCATTTTCCTCAAAGGCGTGGACTTCTACAATTAACTGAGCATCCTAATGGTAAGCTTGAACAAGGTTGTTGAGTGCATCTCGAACCTTCTTCGCTCTACTTGTGGATCCCTCTGATATGGGCTTGGATCCTGAAGCATTGTCGGGCCTCGATGTAGAACTCGAACCTCCTCCTCAGTGATGCGGGCATCCAAAGTCAACACGCAACAAGTCAAACTACAAGTGATTCCGGAGAAGCTGAGGAGGAGGTTCGAGTTCTACATCGAGGCCCGACAATGCTTCAGGATCCAAGCCCATACCAGAGGGATCCACTTGTAGACATCACTGGGCCCATGACCATAAGCAGAACGAAGAAGGTTCGAGACGCACTCAACAACCTTGTTCAAGCTTGCCATCAGGATGCTCAGCTGATTGTAGAAGCTCACGCCTTGGAGCAAAATGGTGGAAATGTGCGATTTGCAACTCTTCTAAGTATCTTTGAAGAAGAGGCGCAAATTATCAAGTACTCATGAAGAAGAAGGCTGTTTCTTGAAGTCTTGAAGATGCCGGGAGGTTCTTGGACTTAAAAGAAACAAATAAATAAAGTTCCCTACAATTTGGGCCGACCCAAAACTCATGGACCAGCCCACAAGTTTTCGGCCAGCCCAAGGAGCAGCATGAAGCCGCACGGCTAACCCACAAGAGCAAGCCCACACGGCTAAATTATTAGTTAGGGTTCTTTTTCTTTTAATAATTAATTAAGTCTTTTAGTCTTTTAGTTAGTTTCCAAAAAGGGTTTCCTTATTCTTTTTGGGAGTAGGATTTTTTATTCTTTTCCTACTTGTTTTCTAATTTGCTTTCCTTCTTGTTTTGGTACTTGTAATTTCGGCAATCACCCATTATGAGGTGACCGAATTTTTGTTGCCTTTTCTTACCATTCCTACTTCTTTCCGGGTCTGGTAATTGTACAAGAAATTAACCTCTTGGTTAATTCCAATTCTAGTTCTTTTCTTTTTCTAATTCTTGTACTAATTTTCGGCCACCCTCACCTATAATAGGTGACCGAAACATCAATAATTCAGTGTATTTCAGATCATAAACTTAGTGTTTGAAGTACCTCATTTTATTGCTTTATGTATTTGCATGTCGTAATTTACATACTTGCATGAAACTTAGCTAATTAGGTTCTTGCTCTGCCTAGTTATTCGCATGTTTCACACCTCTTTCTTGCACTTGGTTCGAATTTATAAACAAGTTGGTCAGGATAGTTTTTCCTTTGTTTTATCAAATCCGAACGTGAGTTGAAGGTTTTGTAAGAGCTTGTCACTTAATCACAAGGTCCTTGGCAACATTATCCGCATGTGTACAACCGTCCACATCACTCAGCTTCTCCGGAATCACTTGTAGCTTGACTTTGACTTGTTGCTTGACTTTGGATGCCCTCACCATCTAATGTCGACGGTGCTTAAGTCCTTAACTTATTTTGTCCTTTTAAGTGCTTAAGAGACTCATGATCACTATGAACAACAAATTCTTTAGACATCAAATAATGTGACCAAGTTTCAAAAGCACGGACAACAGCATAGAGCTCCTTATCATATGTAGGATAATTTAAGGCAGCCCCTTTAAGCTTCTCACTGAAAAAGGCGATAGGCTTTCTTTCCTGCATAATACTGCACCAAATTCCAACACCTGATGCATCACACATTAGTTCAAACACTTTATCAAAATCAGGTAATGCTAAAACAGGTGCATGAGTGAGATCATGCTTTAAAACAGTAAAAGCTTTTTCCTGAGCTGGCCCCCACACAAATGGCGTGTTCTTCTTGCAGAGATCATTGAGGGGCGCGGCTTTAGTGGAGAAATCTTTCACAAACCGTCTGTAGAAGCTCTTACAAAACCCTTAACTCACGTTCGGATTTGATAAAACAAGGGAAAAACTATCCTGACCAATTTGTTTACAAATTCGAACCAAGTGCAAGAAAAGAGGTGTGAAACATACGAACAACTAGGCAGAGCAAGAACCTAATTGGCTAAGTTTCATGCAATTATGTAAACTACGACATGCAAATACATAAAGCAATAAAAGGAGGTACTTCAAACACTAAGTTTTTGATCTGAAATACTCTGAGTTTATTGATGAATTCGGTCCCCTTAAATAAGAGAAGGGTGGCCGAATTTAGTACAAAAGTAGAATAAGAAAAGAACTAGAATTGGAAATTAACCAAGAGGTTAATTTCTTGTACAATTACCAACCTGGAAAGAAGTAGGAATGGTAAGAAAAGGCAACAAGAATTCGGTTTTACCTTAAACATGAGGTAGCCAAAAATCAAGAAAAGAATAAAACTCCTACTTCCAAAAAGAATAAGGAAACCCTTTTTGGAAACTAACTAAAATTAAAATAACTTAATTAAAATCTGAAAAATAAAACCCTAAGCCGTGTGGCTTTTTCCTTGGTTGGCCGTGTGGGCTCTTCCTTAGATTGGGCCGTGCGGCTTCATGCTACTCCTTGGGCTGCCGAAAACTTGTGGGCTGGTCCATGAGTTTTTGGGTCGGCCCAATTGGTAGGGAACTTTATTATTTGTTTCTTTTAAGTCCAAGAACCTCCCGGCTTCTTTAAGACTTGAAGAAACAGCCTTCTTCTTGATTAAGATTTGATGATTTGCGCCTCTCCTTCCAAGATAGTTAGAAGAGTTGCAAATTGCACATTTCCTCCATTTTGCTCCAAGGCGTGGGCTTCTACAATCAGCTGGGCATCTTGATGGTAGGCTTGCACAAGGTTGTTGAGAGCTTCTCGTACCTTCTTCGCTCTGCTTCTGGTCATGGGCCCAGTGATGTCTACAAGTGGATCCCTCAGATATGGGCTTGGATCCTGAAGCATTGTTGGGCCTCGATGTAGAACTCGAACCTCCTCCTCAGCTTCTCCGGAATCACTTGTAGTTTGACTTGTTGCGTGTTGTTGACTTTGGATGCCCTCATCATCCCCTCCCGGTTGAAAAGGATTTGTCCTCAAATCAGCAACCTGGTCATCAACAAAAGGAGACAAGTCAGCAACATTAAAGGAAGAACTAACACCATACTCACCTGGTAAGTCGAGCTTGTAGGCGTTAGGCCCAATCTTGGAAACGATCTGAAAAGGTCCATCGCCCCTTGGATGGAGTTTGGTCCTTCTTGCTGCAGGGAATCGTTCCTTCCTCATGTGAACCCAAACCCAGTCACCTGGTTCGAAATTCACAGCCTTGCGCCGTTGGTTTGCATTGGCGGCGGCTTTGGCATACGTCTTCTCCAGATTAGCTCAAACTTTAGCATGTATGCGTTGCACTGCTTCAGCTTTCTTTGCACCGTCTGAATTGACTTGTTCTTTGGGCGGCAAAGGAATGAGATCCATCACCGTCAAGGGAGTAAAGCCGTAGGCAACTTCAAATGGACAGAACCCTGTTGAGGAGTGCTTGGTTCGGTTGTAGGCAAACTCTGCAACCGGCAAGATGTCTTCCCAACGCTTGAGGTTCTTCTGAATCAATGCTCTGATTAGGTTGCCAACGGTTCGGTTGGTGACTTCCGTCTGACCATCCGTCTGTGGATGACTTGTAGTCGAAAACAATAGTTTTGTGCCGAGGCGGGACCACAAAGTCTTCCAAAAATAACTCAAGAATTTGACGTCTCGATCTAAGACTATGGTTCTCGGAATGCCATGTAGCCGCACAATGCCTTGAAAGAACAACTCAGCTACATGCCTGGCATCATTTGATTTCCTGCAATAAATGAAATGCGCCATTTTAGAGAAACGATCAACAACGAAAAATAAAGAATCATTACCTTTCTGCGTCCTTGGAAGCCCTAAAATAAAATCCATAGAAATGTCAGTCCAGGGCACAGAAGGGATAGGTAATGGCGTGTAAAGTCCATGGGGCTTAGAAGTAGATTTAGCTTGCAAACAATTAATGCATCGAGAGCAAACATTCTGTACATCTTTGCGCATATGCGGGCAGTAAAAGTGTTCATGCAACAATTCAAGAGTTTTATGCACACCAAAATGACCCATAAGCCCTCCACTATGAGCTTCACGAACCAGTAATTCCCTAGTGGAACTACGAGGGATGCATAACCTATTTTCCCTAAACAGAAAACCATCCTGTCTAAAGTACTTTTGGAATGCACCAGATTCACATGCTTTATACACATCAGCAAAATCAACATCAAAAGCATACAAATCCTTGAGGTATGCGAAACCTAATAAAGTATGATCTAAAATTGCTAGCATTTCATACCTGCGAGATAGAGCGTCAGCAACTAAATTATCTTTACCTTTCTTATACTTAATAATGTAAGGAAAAGACTCAATAAAATTAACCCACTTTGCATGACGTCTATTTAACTTATTTTGCCCTTTTAAATGCTTAAGAGACTCATGATCACTATGAACAAAAAATTCCTTAGACATCAAATAATGTGACCACGTTTCAAAAGTACGGACAACAGCATAGAGCTCCTTATCATATATAGGATAATTTAAGGCAGCCCCTTTTAGTTTCTCACTGAAAAAGGCGATAGGCTTCTTCTCCTGCATTAATACTGCGCCAATTCCAACACCTGATGCATCACACATTAGTTCAAACACTTTATCAAAATCAGGTAATGCTAAAACAGGTGCATGAGTGAGATCATGCTTTAAACTAGTAAAAGCTTTTTCCTGAGCTGGCCCCCACACAAATGGCGTGTTTTTCTTACAGAGTTCATTGAGGGGCGCACCTTTAGTGGAGAAATCTTTCACAAACCGCCTGTAGAACCCAGCCAATCCATGGAAGGACCGAACCTGGGCGGGCGAAGTTGGCTGCGGCTAATCCCTAATGGCCTTCACCTTGGCATCATCAACTTTGACACCATCTGCAGAGACTACAAAACCAAGAAACACCTCTCCGAAACACAAAAGGTACACTTTTGCATCTTGGCATATAACTGATTAGCACGTAATTCAATTAAAACCAAACGAAGATGTTCAATATGCGAATTATAATCTCTGGAATAGATCAAGATATCATCAAAATACACAACAACAAATTTACCTATAAACTTTCTAAGCACATGATTCATTAATCTCATGAAAGTACTAGGTGCATTTGTGAGACCAAAGGGCATGACTAACCACTCATATAAACCAAATTTAGTTTTAAAAGCAGTCTTCCATTCGTCCCTGATGTGGACGGTTGTACACATGCGGATTAAGTTGCCAAGGACCTTGTGATTAAGCGGCGAGCTCGTATAAGACTCTATCTTACCTTCGAAATCAGAATAAACAAAAAGACCTAATCTAGTTGTTTTTGTTTTAGATTCGAACCAAGTGCAAGAAAAGAGTTTTGAACATGCGAATAATTAGGTACAGCAAATAACCTAATTAGCTAAGTTCATGCAATTATGTAAACTACGACATGCAAATACATAAAGCAATAAAAGGAGGTATCTCAAACACTAAGTTTTTGATCTGAAATACTCTGAATATTATTATGCATGGCTGCCCTATTTATAGTTGAAGGAGCAGCCGAAAATAAGGAAGAAATCAGTAAGGAAAAGAATTGGAAATTAACCTTACCAAACCCGGAAAGAAGTAGAATTTGGTAAGAAAAAGAAAAGGCAATTCGGTTTTACCCTTAACAAGTGGTAACCGAATTTGCAATCTAAAAATAAGGAAAAGAATAAAATTCATACTTCCAAAAAGAATAAGGAAACCCGTTTTGGAAACTAACTTAAAAGAATAAAAGAACATAATTAATTTAAAAGAAGAATTCCCTAATTTCACTAAGCAGCCGTGTGGGCTGTTTTCTTTGGGCTGTGCGGCTTCCTTGCTCCTTTGGCTGGCCGAAATCTTGTGGACTTTGGTTCCATGATTTTGGGTCGGCCCAATGTGTAGGGAATTTCATGATTTGTTTCTTTAAAGCCCAAGAACCTTCCGACATCTTCAAGACTTCAAGAAACAGCCTTCTTCATTATTTGGACTTGGTGAATTGCGCTTCTTCTTCTTCAAGATGTGTAGAAGATTTGCATTTGCACATTTCCTCCATTTTCCTCCAAGGCATGGGCTTCTACAATTAACTGAGCATCCTGATGGCAAGCTTGAACAAGGTTGTTGAGTGCATCTCGAACCTTCTTCGCTCTGCTTCTGGTCATTGGCCCAGTTATGTCTACAAGTGGATCCCTCTGATACGGACTTGGATCCTGAAGCATTGTAGGACCTCTATGTAGAACTCGAACATCCTCCTCAACTTCTCCGGAATCACTTGCATCTTGACTTTGACTTGTTGGTTGACTTTGGATGCCCTCATCATCCCCTCCCGGTTGAAAAGGATTTGTCCTCAAATCAGCAACCTGTTCATCAACAAAAGGAGACAAGTCAGCAACATTAAAGGAAGAACTAACACCATACTCACCTGGTAAGTCGAGTTTGTAGGCGTTAGGCCCCATCTTGGAAACGATCTGAAAAGGTCCATCGCCCCTTGGATGGAGTTTGGTCCTTCTCGCTGCAGGGAATCGTTCCTTCCTCATGTGAACCCAAACCCAGTCGCCTGGTTCAAAGTTCACAGCCTTGCGCCGTTGGTTTGCATTGGCGGCGGCTTTGGCATATGTCTTCTCCAGATTAGCACGAACTTTAACATGTATGCGTTGCACTGCTTCAGCTTTCTTCGCACCGTCTGGATTGACCTGTTCTTTGGGCGGCAAAGGAATGAGATCCATCACCGTTAAAGGAGTAAAGCCGTAGGTAACTTCAAATGAACAAAACCCAGTTGAGGAGTGCTTGGTTCGGTTGTAGGCAAACTCTGCAACCGGCAAGATATCTTCCCAACGCTTGAGGTTCTTTTGAATCAACGCCCTGAGTAAGTTGCCAACAGTTCGGTTGGTGACTTCCGTCTGACCATCCGTCTGTGGATGACTTGTAGTCGAAAACAACAGTTTGGTGCCGAGGCGGGACCACAAAGTCTTCCAAAAGAAACTCAGAAATTTGACGTCGCGATCTGACACAATTGTTCTCGGAATTCCATGTAGCCGAACAATACCTTGAAAGAATAACTCAGCTACATGTTTGGCATCATCTGATTTCCTGCAAGGAATGAAATGCGCCATTTTAGAGAAACGATCAACAACGACAAATAAGAGTCATTACCTTTCTGCGTCCTCGGGAGACCTAAAATGAAATCCATAGAAATGTCAGTCCAAGGTACAGAAGGTATGGGTAAAGGCGTGTAAAGCCCATGGGGTTTAGAAGTAGATTTAGCTTGCAAACAATTAATGCATCTAGAGCAAACATGCTGTACATCCCTTCTCTTATGCGGCCAATAAAAGTGTTCATGCAACAGTTCAAGTGTTTTATTTACACAAAATGACCCATAAGACCCCCACTATGAGCTTCACGAACCAGTAATTCCCTAGCGGAACTACGAGGAATGCATAACCTATTTTCCTTAAACAGAAAACCATCCTGCCTAAAGAACTTTTGGAATGCACCAGATTCACATGCTTTATACAAATCAGCAAAATCAACATCAGAAGCATATAAATCCTTGAGGTATGCGAAACCTAACAAAGTATGATCAAGAATTGTCAGAATTTCATACCTGCGAGATAGAGCGTCAGCAACTAAATTATCCTTACCTTTCTTATACTTGATAATATAAGGAAAAGATTCAATAAAGTTAACCCACTTAGCATGACGTCTATTCAAATTATTCTGTCCTTTCAGATGCTTAAGAGACTCATGATCACTATGAACAACAATTCCTTAGCCATAAAATAATGTGACCAAGTTTCAAAAGCACGGACAACAGCAAGAGCTCTTTATCATATGTAGGATAATTCAAAGCAGCTCCTTTAAGCTTCTCACTGAAAAAGGCGATAGGCTTTCTTTCCTGCATAAGAACAGCGCCAATTCCAATACCTGATGCATCACACATTAGTTCAAACACTTTATCAAAATCAGGTAATGCTAAAACAGGTGCATGAGTGAGATCATGCTTTAAAACAGTAAAAGCTTTTTCCTGAGCTGGCCCCCACACAAGGGTGCGTTCTTCTTGCAGAGATCATTGAGGGGCGCGGCTTTAGTGGAGAAATCTTTTACAAACCGCCTGTAGAATCCAGCCAATCCATGGAATGACCGAACCTGGGCGGCCGAAGTTGGCTGCGGCCAATCCCTAATGGCCTTCACCTTGGCATCATCAACTTTGACACCATATGCAGAGACTACAAAACCAAGAAAAACAACCTCCGAAACACAAAAGGTACACTTTTGCATCTTGGCATATAACTGATTAGCACGTAATTCAATTAAAACCAAACGAAGATGTTCAACATGCGAATCATAATCTCTGGAATAGATCAAGATATCATCAAAATACACAACAACAAATTTACCTATAAACTTTCTAAGCACATGATTCATTAATCTCATGAAAGTACTAAGTGCATTTGTGAGACCAAAGGGCATGACTAACCACTCATATAAACCAAATTTAGTTTTAAAAGCAGTCTTCCATTCGTCCCCTCCCTCATGCGAATTTGATGATAGCCCTGTGTGAGATCTATTTTTGTATAAACAGTAGAACCATGCAAATCCTCTCTAACATGTCATCAAGCCTAGGGATAGGATGCCTATACTTGATTGTTATCTTATTCACAGCTCTACAATCCATACACATTCTCCATGTACCTTCTTTCTTAGGGACTAGAATAACAGGTACAGCACAAGGACTTAGAGATTCCCTTACCTGACCATTTGCGAGCAGCTTGTCTATTTGTTGTTGCAACTCCTTTGTTTCCTCCGGATTTGCTTTATAGGCAGGTCTGTTCGGAAGTGGTGCGCCAGGGATGAAATCAATTTGATGTTCAATTCCTCGAAGTGGCGGCAGACCCTGCGGCAACTCTTCTGGAAAAACATCATTGAATTCCTGCAACAAAGAAGAGATTTCTAACGGGATATCCCGAGGGACATCGTTAGAGTCAGCACAATTATCTTTACAACCAAAACCAGTACATCATCATTGTTGGCTAACACTTGTCCTATCTCTCCTTAGTTGCGAAACAACTATTCCTAACTTTGTCCTGATCAGGCTTATCAGAGTTCGCCTTACTACCCTTTACAAGTTCTTTCCCCTTACCCTTCGCTTGGCGCCTTTCAGCTTCCCATTTTGCGATTGACTCCTTCATGCGAACAGCTTCTGATCGCACTTCAGCCGGTGGCATTGGTAGGAACGTGTGGATCTTGCCCTCCTGGCAGACTGATGAGGATATCCAGAGCTAGAACAGCACACATTATGAGTCAGAAAGATGGACGCCAAAAGGAAGCAAACGCCTTGGAGCAAAATGAAGGAAATGTTCAAATTGCAACTCTTTTAACCATTCTTGAAGAAGAGGCGCAATCTCCACTACCTAATAAAGAAGAAGGCTGTTTCTTGAAGTCTTGAAGATGCCGGAAGGTTCTTGGGCTTTAAAGAAACAATTCATGAAGTCCCTACATTTTGGGCCGACCAAACTCATGGAGAACAAGTCCACAAGTTTCGGCCAGCCCAAGAAGCCCACAAGAAGCCGCATGGACAGCCCACAAAGGAAGCCCACACGGCCTTAATTAGTTAGGGTCTTTTAAGTCACTTAAGTGTTCTTTTTACTCTTTTAGTTAGTTTCCAAAAAGGGTTCCTTCTTGATCTCTTTTTGGGAGTAGGATTTTTATTCTTTCCTTATTGTTTTTAAGTGTAAATTCGGCTGCCTCTTAACAAAAAGGGGTGAACGAAATTACCTTTTCTTTTTCTTACCAAATTCTACTTCTTTCCGGATTTGGTAAAGGAGGTTAATTTCCAATTCTTTTCCTTATTTTCTTTCTTATTTTCGGCCACCCCCTAATCTATAAATAGGGCAGCCATGCATAATAATATTCAGAGTATTTCAGAGCAAAAACTTAGTGTTTGAGATACCTCCTTTTATTGCTTTATGTATTTGCATGTCGTAGTTTACATAATTGCATGAACTTAGCTAATTAGGTTATTTTCTCTACCTAATTATTCGCATGTTCAAAACTCTTTTCTTGCACTTGGTTCGAATCTAAAACAAAAACAACTAGATTAGGTCTTTTTGTTTATTCTGATTTCGAAGGAAAGATAGAGTCTTATACGAGCTCGCCGCTTAATCACAAGGTCCTTGGCAACTTAATCCGCATGTGTACAACCGTCCACATCAATTGGTATCAGAGCTAAGGAGTGGTTTCGTGGCTGGAGAAGATCAACCGATCAAATCCTTCCTGGTGTTTTCTTTTCCTTATCTTGAATTTTGGATTAGACTTCATCTTCTTAGGGAAAAGTTTTCTTTCAAGCTTTTAATTTTCGGTTTTGTTGCTGTTTTCCATCTTTTCAAACCGAAAATTTCTAAATACCCAGACTGCCTGCTGTAAAATTCAGAAATTAAATTGGGTTTAGAAAACAAAAATCGGGTTTTAGAAAGAAAAATCGGGTTTCAGAATTGTGAAGGGGATTAAGGGGTTTCATTTTTGGCTTCTTTGAGGGTTTCGGATTTCAGTCCTCAACCCTAAACCCTAACCCTAACCCTAAACCCTAACCCAAACCCTAAACCCTAAACCCTAACCCTAAACCCTAAACCCTAATTCGGTTTTTGGGTTCGGTTTTCTGTTTTGGTTTTGCTATTCGGGTTTTCAGTTTCGGGTTCCATTCTCGGGTTTTCCTACATTCTAAGGGTTTTTGGTTCTTGCTTGGGTTATCTATTGCTGGGCTTCTTGCGAATTATTTCTATCCCTCTTGTGCTGTTTTGTTGAGAAATAGTGAGTTTTTGCGGTTGATGTTAAGCAGCTCACTTTGTTTGCGCATTGAAAAATTATATGCTCTCGTGGGGGATACCTTGTTTTGAATCTTGAAAATATATTGAATTCTTGGTTTGTATCTTGTGCTGCTAAGATAATTCCTAGGAATCGGTTAGTGAGTCAAAAATTGAACTTGCTAGCCCTAGGGTTGTCAATTCTTGAAATCGCATCTTGCTGCAATTTGGTGCTATTTTCGGTTAATTGAGGGATTAGAAATCGCAAGTTGGGTACTGTTTTGCCTATTAGGAGCATTGCTAATTTGTGGGGATTGGTTTCTTGATTACCTATTGGGTGGGTGATCTCTTCTTTGGGTAGTTTTAGGACTTTCCTAAAGTTGTTTCAATTCTGCTTATATTTCTTTGCTTCTATTCAATTTTGAATTGCCCTACTTTCATATTGCCTAGTTATCTTTTCGTGCTACCTGGACATTAGATCTTTAATTATAGTTTGAATTTTGTCATCGTGCACACTCATCTTTTCTGAAATTTGAGGGCTTATCCCTGAAATTTCCTGTTGTGTACTTCATATCTGAACTATATTACAAATATCGTTTTGCGAAAAGATTTTTCAAAATTGGAACCAAGTGTTGGTTTTAGCGAAAATTTTTTGCTTCTTTCTTAAGTGTATTGCTTTTGTGTGATTTGTTGCGTGCCTAATACATTTATCAATACCGGGAGGTTTGAGTGGTAAAAGGCTTGAGTGCACATCTTATACAGGGCGTCACCCTAGAGTGAAACACAGGGTTGTGTGTAGCTATTAGGTGGGAAACACTTGGGGGAATAAGGGGGTAAGGTTATTTCTCACTTTTCCTTATTCTTAGCAGACAGGTTTTCGCTTTCTTATCCAATGTCAGGTGGAGGTGCTCCTAACCCTTGGAACGAGCAAATCCTGGCTGCGATTGCGCAACTCTCCGCGCGATTCGCTACTCTCACGGAGGAAGTCGCCGACCTCAGGACTGAACGGGATCAGAGGCGCACAGACTCAGACGACGATGTTGCCGCCCCAGGCACAACGCCGCAGACCAGCCATTCGCAGGCCTCAGTCAGTGCAAAACTATCGTTCCACCCTTTGCCGGAGGCACGAATCCTGAGGAGTAATTAGACTGGGAGATGAAGATGGAGCGCATCTTTGAGCTTCATGCGATCCCAGAGCACAAGAAGGTCCAGCTCGCAGTTGTACATTTCACAGACTATGCCCTAATCTGGTGGAATCAGCAGCAGGACCAGCGCAGAAATACACGCCCAATGCGTGCCCGCGCACCGCCTCTCTCTTGGTTTGATTTGACTACTTCTATGCGTAGGACTTTTGTACCGGACTATTATTTTTAGAGAATTGTATAGGAAATTACATACTCTTGTACAAGGTTCTATGTCTGTAGATGAGTACTATAGAAAGTTAGTGATGGCAAAAATTAGGGCTAATGTACAAGAAGATGAGCCCGCATCTATGGCTCGTTTTCTTAGTGGTTTAAACAGGGGTATTGCTTTAGCTGTGGAATTGCAGAATGCTACAACGTGACAGACATGCTACACAAAGCTCGGGTTATGGAGGAGTATCTGAAGTCGTTCCACCAGTCCGGACACCTACCAGCACCCCACCTCTTGGCGCAAGAATCCGACCTACTCGCCACCCGGCAAGGAGGAGGCCGATCATGTCTGAGCGCAAAGCCCTAGTCCCTGTTGCCGCCGCCACCTCCACTTCATCACAGCAGAAAACGCCATCCACTCCCAGACAGTCTATCAGCAACGTAACTTGCCACAAGTGCTCAGGCCGTGGCCACTACATGAGGGATTGTCCAAATATCCGGAAGGTCTTGTTGGACAAGATGGTGAGTACATTTCAGAGGAGGATGAAGAAGACCCAACCGTTGACCCTACAAAGGAGTTGACTGACAGCACTCCGTCAGAACCTGTGGAGCAGTTCGAATTTCTTGAAGAAGATCCATCTCAGAACTTGGTTACTCGCACTCTGACTACAGCTGCTGTCCCGACACGTCCCAGAGGACAAACATTTTCCATGCCCGCAACAAGGTAAATGGAAAGTTATGTGTTCTGATTATTGATGAGGGAGTTGTACTAATGTTGCTAGTGAGTATATGGTTGATAAGCTGCACCTCCCTATCCTCAATCATCCCGTCCTTATCGGCTTCAATGGCTCGACAGCTCAGACGGCTACAGAATCACCAAGCAGGTAAGCGTACCATACGCTATCGGTAAGTTCGAATCCACGGTTTTGTGATGTTGTGCCAAATTGAGGCTTGTCACATTCTACTACGTCGGACGACCATGGCTCTTTGACCTGAAGGCAACACATGATGGGGTCGCCAACACTTACTCGGTCTGCCAGGAGGGCAAGATCCACACATTCCTACCCATGCCACCGGCTGAAGTGCGATCAGAAGCTGTTCGTATGAAGGAGTCACTCGCTCAATGGGAAGCTGAAAGGCGCCAAGCGAAGGGTAAGGGGAAAGAAATGTTGTAAAGGGTAGTAAGGCGAACTCTGATAAGCCTGATCAGGACAAAGTTAGGAGTAGTTGTTTTGCTAGGGGAGAGATAGGTCAAGTGTTAGACAGCAATGATGATGTACTTATTTTTGTATGTAAAGATAATTGCACTAACCCTGACGATATCCCTCGGGATATCCCTATGCAAGTCGTTTCTTTGTTGCAGGAAGAAGACAAACCGAAGGAGACAAAGAAGTTGCAAAGACAGTTCGACGAGCTTTTGGCTCACGATCAGAACTACTGCAAAGCACTGTTGCCTGTTGTCTACGCTGCCAAAGAGATGTCAAAAGAGCTTGACGCCCGTGATGGCGATATACCTTTTCAGATCGTGTCAACAATTGGGCATCATGCTTACAGGTAAGTATGATCTATGTTTTGTGTTAATCTTCCTGACTTGTTTCTGTTTGTTTTTAGCGCCTTGGATTCGAGGACGAATCCTTTCCAACCGGGAGGGGATGATGAGGATATCCAGAGCTAGAACAGCACACATTATGAGTCAGAAAGATGGACGCCAAAAGGAAGCAAACGCCTTGGAGCAAAATGAAGGAATGTTCAAATTGCAACTCTTTTAACCATTCTTGAAGAAGAGGCGCAATTCTCCACTTCCTAATAAAGAAGAAGGCTGTTTCTTGAAGTCTTGAATATGCCGGAAGGTTCTTGGGCTTTAAAGAAACAATTCATGAAGTCCCTACATTTTGGGCCGACCCAAACTCATGGAGAACAAGTCCACAAGTTTCGGCCAGCCCAAGAAGCCCACAAGAAGCCGCATGGACAGCCCACAAAGGAAGCCCACACGGCCTTAATTAGTTAGGGTCTTTTAATTCACTTAAGTGTTCTTTTTACTCTTTTAGTTAGTTTCCAAAAAGGGTTCCTTCTTGATCTCTTTTTGGGAGTAGGATTTTTATTCTTTCCTTATTGTTTTTAAGTGTAAATTCGGCTGCCTCTTAACAAAAAGGGGGTGAACGAAATTACCTTTTCTTTTTCTTACCAAATTCTACTTCTTTCCGGATTTGGTAAAGGAAATTAACCTCTTGGTTAATTTCCAATTCTTTTCCTTATTTTCTTTCTTATTTTCGGCCACCCCTATATCTATAAATAGGGCAGCCATGCATAATAATATTCAGAGTATTTCAGATCAAAAACTTAGTGTTTGAGATACCTCCTTTTATTGCTTTATGTATTTGCATGTCGTAGTTTACATAATTGCATGAACTTAGCTAATTAGGTTATTTGCTCTACCTAATTATTCGCATGTTCAAAACTCTTTTCTTGCACTTGGTTCGAATCTAAAACAAAAACAACTAGATTAGGTCTTTTTGTTTATTCTGATTTCGAAGGTAAGATAGAGTCTTATACGATCTCGCCGCTTAATCACAAGGTCCTTGGCAACTTAATCCGCATGTATACAACCGTCCACATCAATTGGTATCAGAGCTAAGGAGTGGTTTCGTGGCTGGAGAAGATCAACCGATCAAATCCTTTCCTGGTGTTTTCTTTTCCTTATCTTGAATTTTGGATTAGATTTCTAAACCCTAAACCCAACACTTGGTTCTAATTTTGAAAAATCTTTTCGCAAAACGATATTTGTAATATAGTTCAGATATGAAGTACACAACAGGAAATTTCGGGGATAAGCCCTCAAATTTCAGAAAAGATGAGTGTGCACGATGACAAAATCAAACTATAATTAAAGATCTAATGTTCAGGTAGCACGAAAAGATAACTAGGCAATATGAAAGCAGGGCAATTCAAAATTGAATAGAAGCAAAGAAATATAAGCAGAATTGAAACAACTTTAGGAAAGTCCTAAAACTACCCAAAGAAGAGATCACCCACCCAATAGGTAATCAAGAAACCAATCCCCACAAATTATCAATGCTCCTAATAGGCAAAACAGTACCCAACTTGCGATTTCTAATCCCTCAATTACCGAAAACAGCACCAAATTGCAGCAAGATGCGATTTCAAGAATTGACAACCCTAGGGCTAGCAAGTTCAATTTTTGACTCACTAACCTATTCCTAGGAATTATCTTAGCAGCACAAGGATACAAAACTAAGAATTCAATATATTTTCAAGAATTCAAAACAAGGTATCCCAAACTAGAGCATATAATTTTTCAATGCGCAAACAAAGTGAGCTGCTTAACATCAACCGCAAAAACTCACCATTTCTCAACAAAACAGCACAAGAGGGATAGAAATAATTCGCAAGAAGCCCAGCAATAGATAAACCCAAGCAAGACCCGAAAACCCTTAGAATTGTAGATAAACCCGAGAAGAGAACCCGAAAACTGAAAACCCGAAAAGAAAACCAAAACAGAAAACCGAACCCAAAAACCGAAATTAGGGTTTAGGGTTTAGGGTTAGGGTTTAGGGTTAGGGTTTAGGGTTTAGGGTTTAGGGTTTAGGGTTTAGTGGTTTAGGGTTAGGGTAGGGTTAGGGTTAGGGTTAGGGTAGGGTTAGGGTTTAGGGTTTAGGAGAGAAATCCAAGAACCCTAAAAGAAAGCAAACCCGAAACCAAATTGGAGCACAAAACCGAAACCCTTAAAATTCTGAAACCCAATTTTTCTAAAACCCAATTTTTGTTTTCTAAACCCAATTTAATTTCTGAATTTTACAGCAAGGTCAGTCTGGGTATTTACAAAATTTTCGGTTTGAAAAGATGGAGAAACAGCAGCAAAACCGAAAATTAAAAGCTTGAAAGAAAAAATTTTCCCCAAGAAGATGAAGTCTAATCCAAAATTCAAGATAAGGAAAAGAAAACACCTGGAAAGGATTTGATCGGTTGATCTCCTCCAGCCACGAAACCACTCCTTAGCTCTGATACCAATTGATGTGGACGGTTGTACAAATGCGGATAATGTTGCCAAGGACCTTGTGATTAAGCGGCGAGCTCGTATAAGACTCTATCTTACCTTCGAAATCAGAATAAACAAAAAGACCTAATCTAGTTGTTTTTGTTTTAGATTCGAACCAAGTGCAAGAAAAGAGTTTTGAACATACGAATAATTAGGTAGAGCAAATAACCTAATTAGCTAAGTTCATGCAATTATGTTAACTACGACATGCAAATACATAAAGCAATAAAAGGAGGTATCTCAAACACTAAGTTTTTGATCTGAAATACTCTGAATATTATTATGCATGGCTGCCCTATTTATAGATATAGGGGTGGCCGAAAATAAGAAAGAAAATAAGGAAAAGAATTGGAAATTAACCAAGAGGTTAATTTCCTTTACCAAATCCGGAAAGAAGTAGAATTTGGTAAGAAAAAGAAAAGGTAATTTCGTTCACCCCGTTTTTGTTAAGAGGCAGCCGAATTTACACTAAAAAACAATAAGGAAAGAATAAAAATCCTACTCCCAAAAAGAGATCAAGAAGGAACCCTTTTTGGAAACTAACTAAAAGAGTAAAAAGAACACTTAAGTGACTTAAAAGACCCTAACTAATTAAGGCCGTGTGGGCTTCCTTTGTGGGCTGTCCATGCGGCTTCTTGTGGGCTTCTTGGACTGGCCGAAACTTGTGGACTTGGTCTCCATGAGTTTGGGTCGGCCCAAAATGTAGGGACTTCATGAATTGTTTCTTTAAATCCCAAGAACCTTCCGGCATCTTCAAGACTTCAAGAAACAGCCTTCTTCTTTATTAGGAAGTGGAGAATTGTGCCTCTTCTTCAAGAATGGTTAAAAGAGTTGCAATTTGAACATTTCCTTCATTTTGCTCCAAGGCGTTTGCTTCCTTTTGGCGTCCATCTTTCTGACTCATAATGTGTGATGTTCTAGCTCTGGATATCCTCATCAGAACGTGTGGATCTTGCCCTCCTGGCAGACCGAGTAAGTGTTGGCGACCCCATCATGTGTTGCCTTCAGGTCAAAGAGCCATGGTCGTCCGAGTAGAATGTGACAAGCCTCCATTGGCAGAACATCACATAAAACCGTGGATTCGAACTTACCGATAGCGTATGGTACGCTTACCTGCTTTGTGACTCTGTAGCCGTCTGAGCTGTCGAGCAATTGAAGCCGATAAGGACGTGGATGATTGATGATAGGGAGGCACAGCTTATCAACCATATACTCACTAGCAACATTAGTACAACTCCCTCCATCAATAATCAGAACACATAACTTTCCATTTACCTTTGTGCGGGCATGGAAGATGTTTGTCCTCTGGGACGTGTCCGGGATAGCAGCTGTAGTCAGTGTGCGAGTAACCAAGTTCTGAGAAGGATCTTCTTCAAGAAATTCGAACTGCTCCACAGGTTCTGACGGAGTGCTGTCAGTAAACTCCTTTATAGGGTCAACGGTTGGCTCCTCTTTATCGGATTCTGATATGTACTCACCATCTTGGCCCAATAATACCTTCCGGATGTTGGGACAGTCACGCATGTAGTGGCCACGGCCTGAACACTTGTGGCAAGTAACGTTGCTGATAGACTGCCTGGGAGTTGATGGCGTTTTCTGCTGGGATGAAGAAGAAGTGGCGGTGGCAACAGGGACTATGGCCTTGCGTTCAGACATGATCGGCCTCCTTGCTGGTGGGGAGTAGGTCGGATTCTTGCGCCAGGCTGGTGGGGCACTGGTAGGTGTCTGGACTGGTGGTACGGACTTCAGATACTCCTCCATAACCCGAGCCTTGTGCAGCATGTCTGTCAGCGTCATAGCATTCTGCAATTCAACTGCTAAAGCAATACCCCTGTTTAAACCACTAAGAAAACGAGCCATAGATGCGGGCTCATCTTCCTGTACATTAGCCCTAATTTTTGCCATCTCTAGTTTTCTATAGTATTCATCTACAGTCATAGAACCTTGTACAAGAGTATGTAATTTCCTATACAATTCTCTAAAATAGTAGTCCGGTACAAAAGTCCTACGCATATAAGTAGTCAAATCAAACCAAGAGAGGGCGCGTATTCCTGTGCTGGTCATGCTGTTGATTCCACTAGATTAGGGCATAGTCGGTGAAATGGTCAAGTTGGACTTTCTTGTGCTGGTCAAGTTGGACTTTCTTGTGTTCCGGGATCGCATGAAGTTCAAAAATGCGCTCCATCTTCATCTCCCAGTTGAGATAGTCCTCTGGATTCGTGCCTCCGGCAAAGGGTGGAACGGTAGTTTTGCACTGACTGAGGCCTGCGAATGGCTGGTCTGCGGCGTTGGGGCCTGGGCCGGCCGGTTCGTCGTCTGAGTCTGTGCGCCTCTGGTCCCGTTCTGTCCTGAGTTCGGCGACTTCCTCCGTGAGTGTAGCGAATCGCGCGGAGAGTTGCGCAATCGCAGCCAGGATTTGCTCGTTTCCCATAGGGTTAGGAGCACCTCCACCTGACATTGGATAAAGAAAGCGAAAACCTGTCTGCTAAGAATAAGGAAAAGTGAGAAATAATCTTACCCCCTTATTCCCCCAAGTGTTTCCCACCTAATAGCTACACACAAACCCCGTGTATCGCTCTAGGGTGGCGCCCTGTATAAGATGTGCACTCAAGCCTTTTACCACTCAAACCTCCTGGTATTGATAAATGTATCAGGCAAGCAGCAATTCACACAAAAGCAATGACACTTAAGAAAGAAGCAAAAATTTTCGCAAAAACCACACTTGGTTCTATTTTGAAAAATCTTTTCGTAAAACGATATTTATGTAATATAGTTCAGATATGAAGTACACAACAAGAAATTTCGGGGTTAAGCCCTCAAATTTCAGAAAAGATGAGTGTGCACGATGACAAAATCCAAACTATAATTAAAGATCTAATGTATAGGTCGCACGAAAAGAGAAACAAGGCAATTGAAAGCAGGGCAATTCAGAGTGAATAGAAGCAAAGAAAATTAGCAGAGTTGAAACGACTTCAGGAAAGCCTAAACTACCCAAAGAAGCGATCACCCACCCAATAGGTAATCAAGAAACCAATCCCCACAAATTATCAATTCTTCTAATATGCAAAACAGTACAAAACCCTTAACTCACGTTCGGATTTGATAAAACAAGGGAAAAAATATCCTGACCAATTTGTTTACAAATTCGAACCAAGTGCAAGAAAAGAGGTGTGAAACATGCAAACAACTAGGCAGAGCAAGAACCTAATTGGCTAAGTTTCATGCAATTATGTAAACTACAACATGCAAATACATAAAGCAATAAAAGGAGGTACTTCAAACACTAAGTTTTTGATCTGAAATACTCTGAGTTTATTGATGAATTCGGTCCCCTTAAATAAGAGAAGGGTGGCCGAAATTTAGTACAAAAGTAGAATAAGAAAAGAACTAGAATTGGAAATTAACCAAGAGGTTAATTTCTTGTACAATTACCAAACCTGGAAAGAAGTAGGAATGGTAAGAAAAGGCAACAAGAATTCGGTTTTACCTTAAACATGAGGTAGCCGAAAAATCAAGAAAAGAATAAAACTCCTACTTCCAAAAAGAATAAGGAAACCCTTTTTGGAAACTAACTAAAATTAAAATAACTTAATTAAAATCTGAAAAATAAAACCCTAAGCCGTGTGGCTTTTTCCTTGGTTGGCCGTGTGGGCTCTTCTCCTTAGATTGGGCCGTGCGGCTTCATGCTACTCCTTGGGCTGGCCGAAAACTTGTGGGCTGGCCCATGAGTTTTTGGGTCGGCCCAATTGGTAGGGAACTTTATTATTTGGTTTCTTTTAAGTCCAAAAACCTCCCGGCTTCTTTAAGACTTCAAGAAACAGCCTTCTTCTTGATTAAGATTTGATGATTTGCGCCTCTCCTTCCAAGATAGTTAGAAGAGTTGCAAATTGCACATTTCCTCCATTTTGCTCCAAGGCGTGGGCTTCTACAATCAGCTGGGCATCTTGATGGCAGGCTTGTACAAGGTTGTTGAGAGCTTCTCGTACCTTCTTCGCTCTGCTTCTGGTCATGGGCCCAATGATGTCTACAAGTGGATCCCTCTGATATGGGCTTGGATCCTGAAGCATTGTTGGGCCTCGATGTAGAACTCGAACCTCCTCCTCAGCTTCTCCGAAATCACTTGTAGTTTGACTTGTTGCGTGTAGTTGACTTTGGATGCCCTCATCAGAAAACCTGTCTGCTAAGAATAAGGAAAAGTGAGAAATAACCTTACCCCCTTATTCCCCCAAGTGTTTCCCACCTAATAGCTACACACAACCCTGTGTTTCACTCTAGGGTGGCGCCCTGTATAAGATGTGCACTCAAGCCTTTTTCCACTCGAACCTCCCGGTATTGATAAACGTATAAGGCAAGCAGCAATTCACACAAAAGCAATGACACTTAAGAAAAGAAGCAAATTTTCGCAAAAACCACACTTGGTTCTGTTTTGAAAAATCTTTTCGCAAAACGATGTTTTGTAATATAGTTCAGATATGAAGTACACAACAGGAAATTTCGGGGTTAAGCCCTCAAATTTCAGAAAAGATGAGTGTGCACGATGAGAAAATCCAAACTATAATTAAAGAGCTAACTTTCAGGTTGCAGGGCAATTCAAAGTGAATAGAAGCAAGGAACAATAAGGAGACTTGAAACAACTTTAGGAAAGTCTAAACTACCCAAAGAAGCGATCACCCACCCAATAGGTAATCAAGAAACCAATCCCCACAAATTATCCATTCTTCTAATATGCAAAACAGTACCAAATTTGCGAAATTAATACCCCCTAGTAGCCGAAAACAGTACCACTTTTAGCAATGTGCGATTTTCAATTACGAAAACCCTAGGGCCAGCAAAAAAACAATTTTTGATTTACTAGCCTAATCCCAGAGATAATCTTAGCAGCACAAGGATACAAAATCAAGAATTCACTATATTTTCAAGAATTCAAAAGAAAGTATCCAAAACTAGAGCATGCAATTTTTTACAATGCGCAAACAAGTGAGCTGCTTAACATCAACCGCAAAACTCACAATTTTTCAACAAAATCAGCATCAAAAAGGGGTAGCAAAGTGTCGCAAAAAGGCCCAGCAATTAACAACTGAAAACCCGAAACCCTAGCCAAAAATCCGAGTACTAGTTTGAAATTTAAGGCCGATTTTCGGTTTATGAAATTTCAGCAAGGGTTACGATTTAATGAAAAGAATTTTCGGCCTTCAAAGATGGAAAAACAGTACCAAAATCCGAAAATTCAAAAGCTTGAAGAAAAAAAATTTTCCCCCAAGAAGATGAGTTCAATTCCAAGAATTTCAAGAATAATCAAGACTAACAAGGAAAAGAAAACACCTGGAAAGGATTTGATTGGTTGATCTCCTCCGGTCACGAAACCACTCCTTAGCTCTGATACCAATTGATGTGGACGGTTGTACACATGCGGATAAAGTTGCCAAGGACCTTGTGATTAAGTGACAAGCTCTTACAAAACCTTTAACTCACGTTCGGATTTGATAAAACAAAGGAAAAACTATCCCGGCCAACTTGTTTATAAATTCGAACCAAGTGCAAGAAAGAGGTGTGAAACATGCGATTAACTAGGCAGAGCAAGAACCTAATTAGCTAAGTTTCATGCAAGTATGTAAATTACGACATGCAAATACATAAAGCAATAAAAGGAGGTACTTCAAACACTAAGTTTATGATCTGAAATACTCTAAATATTATTGAAGTTTCGGCCCCTATTTATAGGTGAAGGGTTGGCCGAAAATTAGTACAAGAATTAGAAAAAGAAAAGAAGTAGAATTGGAAATTAACCAAGAGGTTAATTTCCTTTACAATACCAACTCCTGAAAGAAGTAGGAGAATGGTAAGAAAAGAAAAGGTAATTTCGGATTTACCATAAGCAAGTGGCAGCCGAAATTGTCAACTAAAAATAAGGAAAAGAATAAAATTCCTACTTCCAAAAAGAATAAGGAAACCCTTTTTGGAAACTAACTTAAAAAATAAAATAAACAATTTAATTAAGTTACAAGAAATTCCCTAATTAGTAACTAGCCGTTAGGGCTTGCTTGGTGGCTGCTGTGCGGCTTCTTTATGGACTCTTTGGGCTGGCCGAACGTGTGGGCTGGTTCTCCATGCGTTTGGGTCGGCCCAAATTGTAGGGAATTTTCATGAATTGTCTTTAAAGCCTGAGAACCTTCCGGCATTTTCAAGACTTCAAGAAACAGCCTTCTTCTTTATTTGGACTTGGTGAATTGCGCCTCCTGTTCAAAGATGTGTAGAAGATTCGCAATTTGCACATTTCCTCTTTTCTCCTCCAAGGCGTGGGCTTCTACAATTAACTAAGCATCCTGATGGCAAGCTTGAACAAGGTTGGTGAGTGCGTCTCGAACCTTCTTCGCTCTGCTTCTGGTTATTGGCCCAGTTATGTCTACAAGTGGATCCCTCTGGTATGGGCTTGGATCCTGAAGCATTGTCGGGCCTCGATGTAGAACTCGAACCTCCTTCTCAGCTTCTCCGGAATCACTTGTAGTTTGACTTGTTGCGTGTTGACTTTGGATGCCCGCATCATCATCCCCTCCCGGTTGAAAAGGATTTGTCCTCAAATCAGCAACCTGTTCATGAACAAAAGGAGACAAGTCAGCAACATTAAAGGAAGAACTAACACCATACTCACCTGGTAAGTCGAGTTTGTAGGCGTTAGGCCTAATCTTGGAAACGATCTGAAAAGGTCCATCGCCCCTTGGATGGAGTTTGGTCCTTCTTGCAGCAGGGAATCGTTCCTTCCTCATGTGAACCCAAACCCAGTCGCCTGGTTCGAAGTCCACAGCCTTGCGCCGTTGGTTTGCATTGGCGGCGGCTTTGGCATACGTCTTCTCCAGATTAGCTCGAACTTTAGCATGTATGCGTTGCACTGCTTCAGCTTTCTTTGCACCGTCTGGATTAACTTGTTCCTTGGGCGGCAAAGGAATGAGATCCATCACCGTCAAAGGAGTAAAGCCGTAGGCAACTTCAAATGGACAGAACCCTGTTGAGGAGTGCTTGGTTCGGTTGTAGGCAAACTCTGCAACCGGCAAGATTTCTTCCCAACGCATGAGATTCTTCTGAATTAACGCCCTGATAGGTTGCCAACGGTTCGGTTGGTGATTTCCGTCTGACCATCCGTCTGTGGATTACTTGTAGTCGAAAACAACAGTTTTGTGCCGAGGCGGGACCACAAAGTCTTCCAAAAATAACTCAGAAATTTGACGTCGCGATCTGACACAATTGTGCGCGATATCCCATGCAATCGAACTATTCCCTGAAAGAACAACTCAGCTACATGTCTGGCATCATCTAATTTCCTGCAAGGAATGAAATGGCCATCTTAGAAAACCGATCAACAACGACAAATAAAGAATCATTACCTTTCTGCGTCCTCGGAAGCCCTAGAATAAAATCCATAGAAATGTCAGTCCAAGGTACAGAAGGTACAGGCAATGGCATGTAAAGTCCATGAGGTTTAGATGTAGATTTAGCTTGCAAACAATTAATGCAACGAGAGCAAACATTCTGTACATCTTTGCGCATATGCGGCCAATAAAAGTGCTCATGCAACAGTTCAAGTGTTTTATGCACACCAAAATGACCCATAAGACCCCCACTATGAGCTTCACGAACCAGTAATTCCCGAGCAGAACTACGAGGGATGCATAACCTATTGTCCTTAAACAGAAAACCATCATGTCTAAAGTACTTTTGGAATGCACCAGATTCACATGCTTTATACAAATTAGCAAAATCAACATCAGAAGCATATAAATCCTTGAGGTATGCGAAATCTAACAAAGTATGATCAAGAATTGTCAGAATTTCATACCTTCGAGATAGTGCGTCAGTAACTAAATTATCCTTACCTTTCTTATACTTAATAATATAAGGAAAAGATTCAATAAAGTTAACCCACTTAGCATGACGTCTATTCAACTTATTCTGTCCTTTCAAATGCTTAAGAGACTGATGATCACTATGAACAACAAATTCCTTAGCCATCAAATAATGCGACCAAGTCTCAAAAGCGTGGACAACAGCATAGAGCTCCTTATCATATGTAGGATAATTCAAAGCATCTCCTTTAAGCTTCTCACTGAAAAAGGCGATAGGCTTTCTTTCCTGCATTAAAACAGCGCCAATTCCAACACCGGATGCATCACACATTAGTTCAAACACTTTATCAAAATCAGGTAATGCTAAAATAGGTGCATGAGTGAGATCATGCTTAAGTACAGTAAAGGCGTTTTCCTGAGCCTGGCCCCATACAAATGGAACATTCTTTTTACACAATTCATTAAGAGGCACGGCTTTAGTGGAAAAATCCTTCACAAACCGTCTGTAGAATCCAGCCAATCCGTGGAATGACCGAACCTGGGCGGCCGAAGTTAGCTGCGGCCAATCCCTAATGGCCTTCACCTTGGCATCATCAACTTTGACACCTTTTGCAGAGACTACAAAACCGAGAAAAACAACCTCCGAAACACAAAAAGTACATTTTTGCATCTTGGCATATAATTGATTAGCACGCAATTCAATTAAAACCAAACGAAGATGTTCAACATGCGATTTATAATCTCTGGAATAGATCAGAATATCATCAAAATACACAACAAGAAATTTACCTATAAACTTTCTAAGCACATGATTCATTAATCTCATGAAAGTACTAGGTGCATTTGTGAGACCAAAGGGCATGACTAACCACTCATATAAACCAAATTTAATCTTAAAAGCAGTTTTCCATTCATCCCCTTCCCTCATGCGAATCTGATGGTAACCCTGTGTAAGATCTATTTTTGTGTAAATAGTAGAACCATGCAAATCCTCTAACATGTCATCAAGCCTAGGGATTGGGTGCCTATACTTGATTGTTATCTTATTTACAGCTCTACAATCAACACACATTCTCCAAGTACTGTCTTTCTTAGGGACTAGAATAACAGGTACAGCACAAGGACTTAGAGATTCCCTTACCTGACCATTCGCGAGCAGCTTGTCTATTTGTCTCTGCAGTTCCTTTGTTTCCTCCGGATTTGCTTTGTAGGCAGGCTTGTTGGGAATTGGTGCGCCAGGGATGAAATCAATCTGATGTTCGATTCCTCGAAGTGGCGGCAGACCCTGCGGCAACTCTTCTGGAAAGGCATCAGCGAATTCCTGCAACAAAGAAAAGACTTCTGCAGGGATATCCCGAGGGATATCATCAGGGTTAGTACAACTATCTTTACAGACTAAAACTAGTACATCATCATTGTTGTCTAACAGTTGACCTATCTCTCCCTTAGTAGCAAAACAACTAGTTCTAACTTTGTCCTGATCAGGCTTATCAGAGTTCGCCTTACTACCCTTTACATGTTCTTTCCCCTTACCCTTCGCTTGGCGCCTTTCAGCTTCCCATTTTGCGATGGACTCCTTCATGCGAACTGCTTCGGATCGCACTTCAGTCGGCGGCATTGGTAGGAACGTGTGGATCTTGCCCTCCTAGCAGACCGAGTAAGTGTTGGCGACCCCATCATGTGTTGCCTTCAGGTCAAAGAGCCATGGTCGTCCGAGTAGAATGTGACAAGCCTCCATTGGCAGCATCACATAAAACAGTGGATTCGAACTTACCGATAGCGTTTGGTACGCTTACCTGCTTAGTGACTCTGTAGCCGTCTGAGCTGTCGAGCCATTGTAGCCGATAAGGACGTGGATGATTGATAACAGGAAGCTTCAACTTGTCAACCATGTATTCACTAGCAAAGTTTGTGCAGCTCCCTCTATCAATTATCAGAACACACAACTTTCCATTTACCTTTGTTCTGGCGTGGAAGATGTTTGTCCGTTGAGTAGTGTCTAGGACAGCAGCTGTAGTCAGAGTGCGAGTAACAAATTCTGAGAGGGATCTTCCTCGAGGAACTCGAATTGCTCCACTGGTGCAGACTGAGTGCTGTCAGTTAACTCCTGTGAAGGGTCACGGTTGGATCTTCTTCGTCCTCCTCTGAAATGTACTCACATTCTAGTCCCAACAAGACTTTCCGGATATTTGGACAATCCGGCATGTAGTGGCCACGGCCTGAGCACTTGTGGCAAGTAACGTTGCTGATGGACTGTCTGGGAGTTGATGGCGTCTTGGCCCGTGATGAATAAGAAGTGGTGGCAACAGGGACTAGAGCTTTTCTCTCTGACTGGATCGGCCACCTTGCTGGTGGAGAGTATACCGGATTCTTTCTCCAAGCCGGCGGGGCGCTTGTAGGCGTCCGGATTGGGGGAACTGACTTCAGGTACTCCTCCATGACCGAGCTTTGTGCAGCATGTCTGTCAGAGTTGTAGCATTCTGCAATTCAACAGCTAAAGCAATACCCCTGTTCAAACCATTAAGAAAACGAGCCATAGATGCGGGCTCATCTTCCTGTACATTAGCCCTAATTTTCGCCATCTCTAACTTTCTAAAATATTCATCTACAGACATAGAACCTTGTACAAGAGTATGTAATTTCCTATACAATTCTCTAAAATAGTAATCAAGCACAAAGGTTTTACGCATAGATGTAGTCAAATCAAACCACGAGAGAGGCGGAGCACGTGCCCGCATTGGACGCGTGTTTCTGCGTTGGTCCTGCTGTTGATTCCACCAGATTAGGGCATAGTCTGTGAAATGTACCACTGCGAGCTGGACCTTCTTGTGTTCTGGGATCGCATGAAGCTCAAAGATGCGCTCCATCTTCATCTCCCAGTCTAGATAATCCTCAGGATTTGTGCCTCCGGCAAAGGGCGGAACGGTCGTCTTGCACTGACTGAGGCCTGCGAAACTCTGATCAGCGGCGTTGGTGCCCGGTGCGCCAATGTCTTCGTCTGATTCTTTGCGCCGTTGTTCCCGTTCTGTCCTAAGTTCGGCGACTTCCTCCGTGAGTGTAGCAAATCGCGCGGAGAGTTGCGCAATTGCAGCCAGGATTTGCTCATTCCCCAAAGGGTTAGGAGCACCTCCACCTGTCTGCTAAGAATAAGGAAAAGTGAGAAATAACCTTACCTCCTTATTCCCCCAAGTGTTTCCCACCTAACAGCCACACACAACCCTGTGTTTCACTCTAGGGTGGCGCCCTGTATAATATGAACACTCAAGCTTTTTTCCACTCTACCTCCCGGTAATTGATAAATGTATTAGGCAAGCAGCAATTCACACAAAAGCAATGACACTTAAGAAAAGAAGCAAATTTTCGCAAAAACCACACTTGGTTCTATTTTGAAAAATCTTTTCGCAAAACGAAATTTTGTAATATAGCTCAGATATGAAGTACACAACAGGAAATTTCGGGGTTAAGCCCTCAAATTTCAGAAAAGATGAGTGTGCACGATGACAAAATCCAAACTATAATTAAAGAGCAAATGTCCAGGTAGCACGAAAAGATAACTAGGCAATTGAAAGTAGGGCAATTCAAATTGAATAGAAGCAAAGAAAAATAAGCAGAGTTGAAACAACTTTAGGAAAGTCCTAAAACTACCCAAAGAAGAGATCACCCACCCAATAGGTAATCAAGAAACCAATCCCCACAAATTATCAATGCTCCCAATATGCAAAACAGTACCCAACTTGCGATTTCTAACCCCTTAATTAACCGAAAAAGTACCAACTTTCAGCACATGCGATTTCCAAGAATTGACAACCCTAGGGCTAGCAAGTTCAATTTTGACTCACTAACCAATTCCTAGGAATAATCTTAGCAGCACAAGGATACCAAAACCAAGAATTCACTATATTTTCAAGAATTCAAAACAAGGTATCCCAAACTAGAGCATGTAATTTATAATGCGCAAACAAAGTGAGCTGCTTAACATCAACCGCAAAAACTCACTATTTCTCAACAAAACAGCACAGGAGGGGTAGAATTAATTCGCAACGGACTCCATGGATTGGGTCGCCCCAATTGGTGATGGCGCATGATGGAATGGTGTAGGGAGCTTTCGGAATCTTCTGGAACCTCCCGGAATCATTTCGGAATCAAGATTTTCAAGATTCTGCAAAATATGAAATTCAAGATTTTCAAGAAAATCAAGAACTTCAAGAAATGTCTCTTTAAAGTCCAAGAACCTTCCGGCGTCTTCAAGAACTTCAAGAAATAGCCTTCTCTTCATTGTGGAATGGGGAATTGCGCCTCTTCTTCAAGAATTGTAAGGAGAGTTGCAATTTGAACCTTTCTGGCTTTGTTCTCCAAGGCGTTGGTTTCTACTATCAATTGAGCATCCTGTCGGCAAGCTTGTACAAGGTTGTTGAGAGTCTCTGGAACCTTCTTTGCTCTGCTTCTGGTCATTGGCCCAATGATATCTACAAGTGGATCCCTTTGATATGGACTTGGATCCTGAAGCATTGTTGGGCCTCGGTGTAGAACCCGAATGATGCGGGCATCCAAAGTCAACACGCAACAAGTCAAACTACAAGTGATTCCGGAGAAGCTGAGGAGGAGGTTCGAGTTCTACATCGAGGCCCGACAATGCTTCAGGATCCAAGCCCATATCAGAGGGATCCACTTGTAGACATCACTGGGCCCATGACCAGAAGCAGAGCGAAGAAGGTTCGAGATACACTCAACAACCTTGTTCAAGCTTGCCATCAGGATGCTCAATTAATTCTAGAAGCCCACGCCTTGGAGGAAAATAAAGGAAATGTGCGATTTGCAACTCTTCTAACTATCTGTGAAGAAGAGGCGCCAATCATCAAGTCCTAATGAAGAAGAAGGCTGTTTCTTGAAGTCTTGAAGATGTCGGGAGGTTCTTGGACTTAAAAGAAACAAATTAATAAAGTTCCCTACAATTTGGGCCGACCCAAAACTCATGGACCAGCCCACAAGTTTCGGCCAGCCCAAAAGGAAGCAAGGAGAAGCCGCACAAGCAAGTCCAACGGCTAGCCCAAACGGCTAGTTGCCAAATTAGGGATCTTTTCTTTTACTTAATTAAGTTGTTTTATTCTTTTAAGTTAATTTCCAAAAAGGGTTCCCTTATTCTTTTTGGAAGTAGGATTTTTATTCTTTTCTTTATTTTTAGTTACAATTTTTGGCTGCCACTTGTTGAGCTTTCGTAATTTGCATGTTTTGTGAATTGCCATAAGTTTAGAAACTATAGGCTATTAGGTAATTGCTCTGCCTAATTGCATGCTTTGTTTCGACTCTTTATATTCTTGATCTTGGTTCGATTTGCGTGTTTAGAATTAGCCTAGGTTAATTTTAGTAGACTGCCGAATCTGAGGTAGGGATTCTAGAGGTTAAGAGCTAATGTGGACGGTTGTACACATGCGGATGAAAGTTGCCCGGAAAGTGTGATTAAGTAGCGTAGCTCGTGTAACCTCTAACTTACTCGAAAATAAGAGAACCAAAAGAAGCTAACCTAAGCTAATTTTAATTTATATTTTCGAACCAAGTGTAAGAAAAGAGTTTGAAACATGCGAATTAATTAGGTAGAGCAAATAACCTAATTAGCTAAGTTTCATGCAATATGTAAACTACATGCATGCAAATACATAAAGCAATAAAGGGATGGTACTCAAAACTAATAGTTTTATGATCTGAATACTCTCTATATTATTGATGTGCGGCTGCCCTTTTTATAGGTAAAACAGCCGAAAATATTACCTAAAGAAGTAGAAAAAGAAAAGAAGTAGAATTGGAAATCAATCAAGAGGTTGATTTCTTTTACAATACCAAACCCTGAAAGAAGTGGGTAATGGTAAAAAGAAAAAGGAAAAATTCGGTCACCTATTTCTTTAGTGGTTGCCGAATTTACAAACTGAAAACAATAAGGAAAAGAATAAAAATCCTACTCCAAAAAGAAGATCAAGAAGGAATCCTTTTTGGAAACTAATTAAACTAAGAGTAAAAAGAACCCTAGCCCTTAACTTGTAACCCTAGCGACTAAAAAACCCTAGCCCTTAACTTGTAACCCTAGCTACTTAAGCTTGGCCGTGTGGGCTTCCTTGGGCTGGGCGACTTTGTGGAATGGATTCCATGAGTTGGGTTGGCCCAATGTTGATGTCGCATTATGGAATTGATGTAGGGAACTTCAAGAAATGTTTCTTTAAAGTCCAAGAACCTTCCGGCATCTTCAAGAACTTCAAGAAACAACCTTCTTCTTCATTGCGGATTGGTGAATTGCGCCTCTTCTTCAAGAATGGTTAGGAGAGTCGCAATTTGAACCTTTCCGTCTTTCTGCTCCAAGGCGTTTGCCTCTACTATCACTTGGGCGTCCTTTTGGCAAGCTTGGACAAGGTTGTTGAGTGTCTCTCGAACCTTCTTCGCTCTGCTTCTGGTCATTGGCCCAATGATGTCTACAAGTGGATCCCTTTGATATGGACTTGGATCCTGAAGCATTGTTGGACCTCGATATAGAACTCGAACCTCCTCAGCTTCTCTAGAATCACTTGCTTGTGGAGTTGTTGCTGGCGTTTGGATGCCCTCATCATCCCCTCCCGGTTGAAAAGGATTTGACCTCAAATCAGCACCCTGTTCAGAAGTAAAAGGAGACAAGTCAACAACATTAAAGGAAGAACTAACACCATACTCACCTGGTAAATCAAGTTTGTAAGCATTAGGCACCATTTTGGACACGATTTGAAAAGGTCCATCGCCTCGGGGATGGAGTTTGGTCCTTCTCACAGCAGGGAATCGTTCCTTCCTCATGTGAACCCAAACCCAGTCACCTGGTTCAAAGTTCACAGCCTTGCGCCGTTGGTTTGCATGTGCGGCGGCTTTGGCGTAGGTTTTCTCCAGGTTTGCCCGAACCTTGGCATGTATGCGTTTGACAGTGTCAGCTTTCTTGGCGCCGTCGGGATTTAACCTGTTCCTTTAGCGGCTGAGATCCATAACCGTCAAAGGAGTGAAGCCGTAGGCAACTTCAAATGGACAGAACCCTGTTGAGGAGTGCTTTGTGCGGTTGTAGGCAAACTCTGCAACCGGCAAGATTTCTTCCCAACGCTTCAGATTCTTGTGAATTAACGCCCTAAGGAGATTGCCAACGGTGAGGTTGGTGACTTCCGTCTGACCATCCATCTGTGGATGACTTGTAGTCGAAAACAGTAGTTTTGTGCCGAGGCTGGACTACAAAGTCTTCCAAAAGTAACTCAGAAATTTGACGTCGCGATCAGAGACAATGGTGCGCGGTATTCCATGCAACTGAACTATTCCCTGAAAGAACGATTCCGCCACATGTCTGGCATCATCTGATTTCCTGCAAGGAATAAAGTGTGCCATTTTAGAAAACCGATCAACTACGACAAATAAAGAGTCATTTCCTCTTTGAGTCCTTGGGAGACCTAGAATAAAATCTGACGAGGGCATCCAAAGACATGCAACAAGTCAAACTACAAGTGAGTCCGGAGAAGCTGAGGAGGAGGTTCGAGTTCTACATCGAGGCCCAACAATGCTTCAGGATCCAAGCCCATATCAGAGGGATCCACTTGTAGACATCACTGGGCCCATGACCAGGAGCAAAGCGAAGAAGGTGCGAGAAGCTCTCAACAACCTTGTTCAAGCTTGCCATCAAGATGCCCAGCTGATTGTAGAAGCCCACGCCTTGGAGCAAAATGGAGGAAATGTGCAATTTGCAACTCTTCTAACTATCTTGGAAGGAGAGGCGCAAATCATCCAGCATTAATCAAGAAGAAGGCTGTTTCTTGAAGTCTTAAAGATGCCGGAAGGTTCTTGGACTTAAAAGAACCAATTAATAAAGTTCCCTACAAATTGGGCCGACCCAAAAACTCATGGACCAGCACACAAGTTTTCGGCCAGCCCAAGTTGAAGCATGAAGCCGCACGGCCCAATCCAAGGAGCAGCCCACACGGCCAATCAAGGAAAAAGCCCACACGGTTTTAGGGAATTATTTTTCAGAATTTAATTAAGTTTTTTAGTCTTTTAGTTAATTTCCAAAAAGGGTTTTTCTTATTCTTTTTGGAAGTAGGATTTTTATTTCTTATTTTTTAGTTATAATTTCGGCTGCCACAACATAAGGTAAATCCGAAATTATCTTTCCTTTTCTTACCACTCTCCTACTTCTTTCAGGGTTTGGTAATTGTACAAGGAATTAACCTCTTGGTTAATTTCCAATTCTAATTCTTTTCCTTTCTTTCTACTGATTTTCGGCGGCCTCCTTACTCATTTAAAGGGGCCGAAACTTCAATAAATTGAGAGTATTTCAGATCATAAACTTAGTGTTTGAGATACCTCCTTTTATTGCTTTATGTATTTGCATGTTGTAGTTTACATAATTGCATGAAACTTAGCTTTTAGGTTCTTGCTCAACCTAATTGTTCGCATGTTTCACACCTCTTTTCTTGCACTTGGTTCGAATTCTTAAACAAACTGGTCAGGATAGTTTATCCCTTTTTTATCAATTTGAACGTGAGTTAAAGGTTTTAGAGCTTGTCACTTAATCACAAGGTCCTTGGCAACATTATCCGCATGTGTACAACCGTCCACATCAATTGGTATCAGAGCTAAGGAGTGGTTTCGTGACCGGAGGAGATCAACATATCAAATCCTTTTCCAGGTGTTTTCTTTTCCTTGTTAAATCTTGATTGTTCTGGAAATTCTTGGAATTGAATTCATCTTCTTGGGGGGAAAATTTTTTTCTTCCAGCTTTTAAATTGCGATTTTTGTACTATTTGCTATCCTTAAAATCGCAATTTTCTTTCAAAAAAAAAAATCGGATACCCTTGCTGCAATTTTTAAATTAAAATCGGACCTCAATTTTCAGATTAGGGTTTCGGTTTTTAGTGACACTAGGGTTTCGGGTTTCCGTCGCTAATTCACGCGACTTAAGCTTTTGTTTTGCTGGGTTTTTGCGACACTTTTCTACCCTTCTTTTGGTGCTGATTTTGCTGAAAATTGTGAGTTTTGCGGTTGATGTTAAGCAGCTCACTTGTTTGCGCTTTGTAAAATTGCATGCTATAAGTTTTGGATACTTTCTTTTGAATTCTTGAAAATATAGTGAATTCTTGATTTCGTATCCTTGTGCTGCTAAGATTATCCCTGGGAATAGGCTAGTACCTTGAAAATTGTTTTGCTGGCCCTAGGGTTTTCATAATTAAAATCGCATCTTGCTATAATTTGGTACTGTTTTCGGCCATTAGGGGTATTAATTTCGCAAATTAGGTACTGTTTTGCATATTAGAAGAATTGATAATTTGTGGGGATTGGTTTCTTGATTACCTATTGGGTGGGTGATCGCTTCTTTGGGTAGTTCAACTCTGCTAATTTTTCCTTGCTTCTATTCACCTTGAATTGCCCTGCTTTCAATTGCCTTGTTTATCTTTTCGTGCGACCTATACATTAGATCTTTAATTATAGTTTGGATTTTGTCATCGTGCACACTCATCTTTTCTGAAATTTGAGGGCTTAACCCCGAAATTTCCTGTTGTGTACTTCATATCTGAACTATATTACATAAATATCGTTTGCGAAAAGATTTTTCAAAACAGAACCAAGTGTGGTTTTTGCGAAAATTTTGCTTCTTTCTTAAGTGTCATTGCTTTTGTGTGAATTGCTGCTTGCCTGATACATTTATCAATACCGGGAGTTTGAGTGGTAAAAGGCTTGAGTGCACATCTTATACAGGGCGCCACCCTAGAGCGATACACGGGGTTTGTGTGTAGCTATTAGGTGGGAGACACTTGGGGAATAAGGGGGTAAGGTTCTTTCTCACTTTTCCTTATTCTTAGCAGACAGATTTTCGCTTTCTTTTACCAATGTCAGGTGGTAGTGCTCCTAACCCTCTCGGGAACGAGCAAATTCTGGCTGCGATTGCGCAACTCTCCGCGCGATTCGCTACTTTAACGGAGGAAGTTGCCGACCTCAGGACTGAACGGAACAGAGGCGCACAGACTCAGACGACGATGTTGCCGGTCAAGGCACCAATGCCGCAGACCAGCCATTCGCAGGCCTCAGCCAGTGCAAAACTACCGTTCCGCCCTTTGCCGGAGGCACCAATCCCGAAAGTACTTAGACTGGGAGATGAAGATGGAGCGCATCTTTGAGCTTCATGCGATCCCAGCACAAGAAGGTCCAGCTCGCAGTTGTACATTTCACGGACTATGCCCTAATCTGGTGAATCAGCAGCAGGACCAGCGCAGAAATACACGCCCATGCGTGCCCGCGCACCGCCTCTCTCTTGGTTTGATTTGACTACTTCTATGCGTAGGACTTTTGTACCGGACTACTATTTTAGAGAATTGTATAGGAAATTACATACTCTTGTACAAGGTTCTATGTCTGTAGATGAGTACTATAGAAAATTGGAGATGGCTAAAATTAGGGCTAATGTACAGGAAGATGAGCCCGCATCTATGGCTCGTTTTCTTAGTGGTTTAACAGGGGTATTGCTTTAGCTGTGGAACTGCAAAATGCTACAAACTGACAGACATGCTGCACAAAGCTCGGGTTATGGAGGAGTATCTGAAGTCCGTTCCACCAGTCCGGACACCTACCAGCGCCCCCACCAGCCTGGCGCAAGAATCCGCCTACTCTCCCACCAGCAAGGAGGCCAAGCATGTCTGACCGCAAGGCCATTGTCCCTGTTGCCGCCGCCACTTCTTCTTCATCACAAAGCAAAAACGCCATCAACTCCCAGGCAGTCCATCAGCAACGTTACTTGCCACAAGTGCTCAGGCCGTGGCCACTACATGCGTGACTGTCCCAACATCCGGAAGGTATTATTGGGCCAAGATGGTGAGTACATATCAGAATCCGATGAAGAGGAGCCAACCGTTGACCCTATAAAGGAGTTGACTGACAGCACTCCGTCAGAACCTGTGGAGCAGTTCGAATTTCTTGAAGAAGATCCTTCTCAGAACTTGGTTACTCGCACTCTGACTACAGCTGCTGTCCCTGACACGTCCCAGAGGACAAACATCTTCCATGCCCGCACAAAGGTAAATGGAAAGTTATGTGTTCTGATTATTGATGGAGGGAGTTTACTAATGTTGCTAGTGAGTACATGGTTGATAAGCTGCGCCTCCCTGTCATCAATCATCCACGTCCTTATCGGCTTCAATGGCTCGACAGCTCAGACGGCTACAGAGTCACAAAGCAGGTAAGCGTACCATACGCTATCGGTAAGTTCGAATCCACGGTTTTATGTGATGTTCTGCCAATGGAGGCTTGTCACATTCGACTCGGACGACCATGGCTCTTTGACCTGAAGGCAACACATGATGGGGTCGCCAACACTTACTCGGTCTGCCAGGAGGGCAAGATCCACACATTCCTACCCATGCCACCGGCTGAAGTGCGATCAGAAGCTGTTCGTATGAAGGAGTCACTCGCAAATGGGAAGCTGAAAGGCGCCAAGCGAAGGGTAAGGGGAAAGAAATTGTTGTAAGGGTAGTAAGCGAACTCTGATAAGCCTGATCAGGACAAGTTAGGAGTAGTTG
This sequence comes from Leptodermis oblonga, assembly GCA_016801395.1. Classification (NCBI taxonomy): domain Eukaryota; kingdom Viridiplantae; phylum Streptophyta; class Magnoliopsida; order Gentianales; family Rubiaceae; genus Leptodermis; species Leptodermis oblonga. The sequence goes on from CM028758.1 coordinate 22,902,388, forward strand.
TTTTGCAACGAGAGAGAGATAGGTCAAGTGTTAGACAGCAATGATGATGTATTTGTTTTAGTCTGTAAGATAACTGTGCTAACCCCTGACGATATCCCTCGGGATATCCCTACAGAAGTCAATTCTTTGTTGCAGGAATTTGCTGATGTCTTTCCAGACGAGTTGCCGCAGGGTCTGCCACCACTTCGAGGTATTGAGCATCAGATTGACTTCATCCCTGGCGCGCCTATACCAAATCGCCCTGCATACAAGGCAAATCCTGAGGAAACAAAGGAGTTGCAGGCGCAAATTGAGAAGCTATTGGCGCATGGTCAGGTAAGGGAATCTCTAAGTCCTTGTGCTGTACTTGTTAATCTAGTCCCTAAGAAAGAAGGTACATGGAGAATGTGTATGGATTGTAGAGCAGTAAATAAGATAACAATCAAGTATAGGCACCCTATCCCTAGGCTTGATGACATGTTAGAAGATTTGCATGGTTCTACTGTTTATACAAAAATAGATCGAACACAGGGCTATCATCAAATTCGCATGAGGGAGGGGGACGAATGGAAGACTGCTTTTAAAACTAAATTTGGTTTATATGAGTGGTTAGTCATGCCCTTTGGACTCACAAATGCACCTAGTACTTTCATGAGATTAATGAATCTTGTGCTTAGAAAGTTTATAGGTAAATTTGTTGTTGTGTATTTTGATGATATATTGATCTATTCCAGAGATTATGATTCGCATGTTGAACATCTTCGTTTGGTTTTAATTGAATTACGTGCTAATCAGTTATATGCCAAGATGCAAATGTGTACCTTTTGTGTTTCGGAGGTTGTTTTTCTTGGTTTTGTAGTCTCTGCAGATGGTGTCAAAGTTGATGATGCCAAGGTGAAGGCCATTAGGGATTGGCCGCAGCCAACATCGGCCGCCCAAGTTCGGTCATTCCATGGATTGGCTGGATTCTACAGGCGGTTTGTAAAGATTTCTCCACTAAAGCCGCGCCCCTCAATGATCTCTGCAAGAAGAACGCACCATTTGTGTGGGGGCCAGCTCAGGAAAAAGCTTTTACTACTTTAAAGCATGATCTCACTCATGCACCTGTTTTTAGCATTACCTGATTTTGATAAAGTGTTTGAACTAATGTGTGATGCATCAGGTGTTGGAATTGGCGCAGTCTTAATGCAGAAAAGAAACCTATCGCCTTTTTCAGTGAGAAACTCAAAGGGCTGCCTTAAATTATCCTACATATGATAAGGAGCTCTATGCTGTTGTCCGTGCTTTTGAAGCGTGGTCACATTATTTGATGTCTAAGGAATTTGTTGTTCATAGTGATCATGAGTCTCTTAAGCATTTAAAAGGGCAAATAAGTTAAATAGACGTCATGCAAAGTGGGTTAATTTATTGAGTCTTTCCTTATATTATCAAGTATAAGAAAGGTAAGGATAATTTAGTTGCTGACGCTCTATCTCGCAGTATGAAATGCTGACAATTCTTGATCATACATTGTTAGGTTTCGCATACCTCAAAGATTTGTATGCTTTTGATGTTGATTTTGCTGATGTGTATAAAGCATGTGAATCTGGTGCATTCCAAAAGTACTTTAGACAGGATGGTTTTCTGTTTAAGGAAAATAGGTTATGCATCCCTCGTAGTTCCACTAGGGAATTACTGGTTCGTGAAGCTCATAGTGGGGGGCTTATGGGTCATTTTGGTGTGCATAAAACACTTGAACTGTTGCATGAACACTTTTACAGAATGTTTGCTCTCGATGCATTAATTGTTTGCAAGCTAAATCTACTTCTAAGCCCCATGGACTTTACACGCCATTGCCTATCCCTTCTGTGCCCTGGACTGACATTTCTATGGATTTTATTTTAGGGCTTCCAAGGACGCAGAAAGGTAATGATTCCTTATTTGTCGTTGTTGATCGTTTTTCTAAAATGGCGCATTTCATTCCTTGCAGGAAATCAGATGATGCCAGACATGTAGCTGAGCTGTTCTTTCAAGGCATTGTGCGGCTACATGGAATTCCGAGAACCATAGTCTCAGATCGCGACGTCAAATTCTTGAGTTATTTTTGGAAGACTTTGTGGTCCCGCCTCGGCACAAAACTGTTGTTTTCGACTACAAGTCATCCACAGACGGATGGTCAGACGGAAGTCACCAACCGAACCGTTGGCAACCTACTCAGAGCTTTGATTTAGAAGAACCTCAAGCGTTGGGAAGACATCTTGCCGGTTGCAGAGTTTGCCTACAACCGAACCAAGCATTCATCAACAGGGTTCTTGATGTGGACGGTTGTACACATGCGGATAATGTTGCCAAGGACCTTGTGATTAAGTGACAAGCTCTTACAAAAACCTTTAACTTACGTTCAGATTGATAAACAAGGGATAAACTATCCTGACCAATTTGTTTATAAACTCGAACCAAGTGCAAGAAAAGAGGTGGTGTGAAACATGCGAACAATTAGGTAGAGCAAGAACCTAAAAGGCTAAGTTTCATGCAATTATGTAAACTACAACATGCAAATACATAAAGCAATAAAAGGAGGTATCTCAAACACTAAGTTTATGATCTGAAATACTCTAACTTTTATTGAAATTTCGTCCCCTTTAAATAGGAGTAAGGATGGACGAAAATCAGTAGAAAAAGAAAAGGAAAAGAATTAGAATTGGAAATTAACCAAGAGGTTAATTTCCTTTACAATACCAACTCCTGAAAGAAGTAGGAGAATGGTAAGAAAAGAAAAGGTAATTTCGAAAATTACAACTCCTAAATCAAGAAGGAAAGCTAATTAGAAAACAAGTAGGAAAAGAATGATAATCCTACTCCCAAAAAGAATAAGGAAAACCCTTTTTGGAAATTAACTAAAAGACAAAAAAGACTTAATTAAAATTCTGAAAATTAATTCCCTAATTATTTTAAGGATGTAGCCGTGTGGGCTTTGCTTTGTGGGCTGTCCATGCGGCTCCTTGTGGACTCCTTGGGCTGGCCGAAAACTTGTGGGCTGGTCCATGAGTTTTGGGTTGCCCAATTCGTAGGGAACTTTAATAATTTGTTTCTTTAAAGTCCAAGAACCTCCCGGCTTGTTCAAGACTTCAAGAAACAGCCTTCTTCTTGATTAAAATGTGATGATTTGCGCCTCTCCTTCCAAGATAGTTAGAAGAGTTGCAAATTGCACATTTCCTCCATTTTGCTCCAAGGCGTGGGCATCCATTTGGCGTCCATCTTTCTGACTCCTAATACGTGCTGTTTTAGCTCTGGATATCCTCATCATCCCCTCCTGGTTGGAAAGGATTCGTCCTCGAATCCAAGGCGCTGAAAACAAACAGAAACAAGTCAGGAAGATTAACACAAAACATAGATCATACTTACCTGTAAGCGTGTAAGCATGATGCCCAATTGTTGACACGATTTGAAAAGGGATATCGCCATCACGGGCGTTAAGCTCCTTTGACATCTCGTGGCAGCGTAAAACAGGCAACAGTGCTTTGCAGTAGTTCTGATCGTGCGCCAAAAGCTCGTAGAACTGTCTTTGCAACTTCTTTGTCTCCTTCGGTTTGTCTTCTTCCTGCAACAAAGAAACGACTTGCAGAGGGATATCCCGAGGGACATCTGCAGGGTTAGCACAAGTATCTTTACATACTAAAACTAGTACATCATCTTTGCTATCTATCACTTGTCCTATATCTCCCTGTGTAGCGAAACAAAACTATATTTAACTTTGTCCTGATCAGGCTTATCAGAGTTCGCCTTACTACCCTTTACAACAAGTTCTTTCCCCTTACCCTTCGCTTGGCGCCTTTCAGCTTCCCATTTAGCGAGTGACTCCTTCATACGAACAGCTTCTGATCGTACTTCAGCCGGTGGCATGGGTAGGAATGTGTGGATCTTGCCCTCCTGGCAGACCGAGTAAGTGTTGGCGACCCCATCATGTGTTGCCTTCAGGTCAAAGAGCCATGGTCGTCCGAGTAGAATGTGACAAGCCTCCATTGGCAGAACATCACATAAAACCGTGGATTCGAACTTACCGATAGCGTATGGTACGCTTACCTGCTTTGTGACTCTGTAGCCGTCTGAGCTGTCGAGCCATTGAAGCCGATAAGGACGTGGATGATTGATGACAGGGAGGCGCAGTTTCTCCACCATGTACTCACTTGCAACATTAGTACAACTCCCTCCATCAATAATCAGACACATAACTTTCCATTTACCTTTGTGCGGGCATGGAAGATGTTTGTCCTCTGGGACGTGTCCGGGACAGCAGCTGTAGTCAGAGTGCGAGTAACCAAGTTCTGAGAAGGATCTTCTTCAAGAAATTCGAACTGCTCCACAGGTTCTGACGGAGTGCTGTCAGTTAACTCCTTTGTAGGGTCAACGGTTGGGTCTTCTTCATCCTCCTCTGAAATGTACTCACCATCTTGTCCCAATAAGACCTTCCGGATATTTGGACAATCCCGCATGTAGTGGCCACGGCCTGAGCACTTGTGGCAAGTTACGTTGCTGATAGACTGTCTGGGAGTGGATGGCGTTTTCTGCTGTGATGAAGAAGAGGTGGCGGCGGCAACAGGGACTAGGGCTTTGCGCTCAGACATGATCGGCCTCCTTGCCGGTGGCGAGTAGGTCGGATTCTTGCACCAAGTTGGTGGGGCGCTGGTAGGTGTCCGGACTGGTGGAACGGACTTCAGATACTCCTCCATAACCCGAGCTTTGTGCAGCATGTCTGTCAGAGTTGTAGCATTCTGCAATTCAACAGCTAAAGCAATCCCCCTGTTTAAACCACTAAGAAAACGAGCCATAGATGCGGGCTCATCTTCCTATACATTAGCCCTAATTTTAGTCATCTCCAATTTTCTATAGTACTCATCTACAGACATAGAACCTTGCACAAGAGTATGTAATTTCCTATACAATTCTCTAAAATAGTAGTCCGGTACAAAAGTCCTACGCATAGAGGTAGTCAAATCAAACCACGAGAGAGACGGTGCGCGGGCACGCATTGGGCGTGTATTTCTGCGCTGGTCCTGCTACTGATTCCACCAGATTAGGGCATAGTCTGTGAAATGTACAACTGCGAGCTGGACCTTCTTGTGCTCTGGGATCGCATAAAGCTCAAAGATGGGCTCCATCTTCATCTCCCAGTCTAAGTACTCTTCTGGATTCGTGCCTCCGGCAAAGGGCGGAACGGTAGTTTTGCACTGGCTGAGGCCTGCGAATGGCTGGTCTGCGGCGTTGGGGCCTGGACCGGCAACATCGTCGTCTGAGTCTGTGCGCCTCTGTTCCCGTTCAGTCCTGAGGTCGGCGACTTCCTCCGTTAAAGTAGCGAATCGCGCGGAGAGTTGCGCAATCGCAGCCAGAATTTGCTCGTTCCCGAGAGGGTTGGGAGCACTACCACCTGACATTGGTAAAAGAAGCGAAAATCTGTCTGCTAAGAATAAGGAAAAGTGAGAAATAACCTTACCCCCTTATTCCCCCAAGTGTTTCCCACCTAATAGCTACACACAACCCCGTGTATCGCTCTAGGGTGGCGCCCTGTATAAGATGTGCACTCAAGCCTTTTACCACTCAAACCTCCCGGTATTGATAAATGTATCAGGCAAGCAGCAATTCACACAAAAGCAATGACACTTAAGAAAGAAGCAAAAATTTTCGCAAAAACCACACTTGGTTCTGTTTAGAAAAATCTTTTCGCAAAACGATATTATGTAATATAGTTCAGATATGAAGTACACAACAGGAATTTCGGGGTTAAGCCCTCAAATTTCAGAAAAGATGAGTGTGCACGATGACAAAATCCAAACTATAATTAAAGATCTAATGCATAGGTCGCACGAAAAGATAAACAAGGCAATTTGAAAGCAGGGCAATTCAAGGTGAATAGAAGCAAAGAAAAATTCAGCAGAGTTGAAACAACTTCAGGAAAGCCTAAACTACCCAAAGAAGCGATCACCCACCCAATAGGTAATCAAGAAACCAATCCCCACAAATTATCAAGGCTTCTAATATGCAAAACAGCACCAAAATTGCGAAATTACTACCCCCTAATGGCCGAAAACAGTACCAACTTTCTAGCAATATGCGATTTCAATTTCGAAAAACCCTAGGGCCAGCAAAAACAATTTTTCAATTTACTAGCCTAATCCCAGGGATAATCTTAGCAGCACAAGGATACAAAATCAAGAATTCACTATATTTTCAAGAATTCAAATGAAAGTATCCAAAACTTATAGCATGCAATTTTACATGCGCAAACAAGTGAGCTGCTTAACATCAACCGCAAAACTCACAATTTTCAGCAAAATCAGCACAAGAGAAGGGTAGAAAAGTGTCGCAAAAACCCAGCAAAACAAACCCTAGGCGTCGCGAGATTTAGCGACGAAAAATCGGAAAACCCTAAAGAACCGAACCCTAATTTTGAAATTTGAGGCCCGAATTAAGTTCTGAAATTATAGCAAGGGATCCGAATTTTTTTGAAAGAAATTTGCGATTTTAAGGATAGAAAAACAGTACAAAAATCGCAATTTGAAAGCTGGAAGAAAAAAAAAATTTCCCCCCCAAGAAGATGAATTCAATTCCAAGAATTTCAAGAATAATCAAGACTAACAAGGAAAAGAAAACACCTGGAAAAGGATTTGATCGGTTGATCTCCTCCGGTCACGAAACCACTCCTTAGCTCTGATACCAATTGATGTGGACGGTTGTACACATGCGGATAATGTTGCCAAGGACCTTGTGATTAAGTGACAAGCTCTTACAAAAACCTTTAACTTACGTTCAGATTTGATAAACAAGGGATAAACTATCCTGACCAATTTGTTTATAAACTCGAACCAAGTGCAAGAAAAGAGGTGTGAAACATGCGAACAATTAGGTAGAGCAAGAACCTAAAAGGCTAAGTTTCATGCAATTATGTAAACTACAACATGCAAATACATAAAGCAATAAAAGGAGGTATCTCAAACACTAAGTTTATGATCTGAAATACTCTAACTTTTATTGAAATTTCGTCCCCTTAAATAGGAGTAAGGATGGACGAAAATCAGTAGAAAAAGAAAAGGAAAAGAATTAGAATTGGAAATTAACCAAGAGGTTAATTCCTTTACAATACCAACTCCTGAAAGAAGTAGGAGAATGGTAAGAAAAGAAAAGGTAATTTCGAAAATTACAACTCCTAAATCAAGAAGGAAAGCTAATTAGAAAACAAGTAGGAAAAGAATGATAATCCTACTCCAAAAAGAATAAGGAAAACCCTTTTTGGAAATTAACTAAAAGACAAAAAAGACTTAATTAAAATTCTGAAAATTAATTCCCTAATTATTTTAAGGATGTAGCCGTGTGGGCTTTGCTTTGTGGGCTGTCCATGCGGCTCCTTGTGGACTCCTTGGGCTGGCCGAAAACTTGTGGGCTGGTCCATGAGTTTTGGGTTGGCCCAATTCGTAGGGAACTTTAATAATTTGTTTCTTTAAAGTCCAAGAACCTCCCGGCTTGTTCAAGACTTCAAGAAACAGCCTTCTTCTTGATTAAAATGTGATGATTTGCGCCTCTCCTTCCAAGATAGTTAGAAGAGTTGCAAATTGCACATTTCCTCCATTTTGCTCCAAGGCGTGGGCATCCATTTGGCGTCCATCTTTCTGACTCCTAATACGTGCTGTTTTAGCTCTGGATATCCTCATCAGTTCTGTCCATTTGAAGTTGCCTACGGCTTTACTCCCTTGACGGTGATGGATCTCATTCCTTTGCCGCCCAAAGAACAAGTCAATCCAGACGGTGCAAAGAAAGCTGAAGCAGTGCAACGCATACATGCTAAAGTTCGAGCTAATCTGGAGAAGACTTATGCCAAAGCCGCCGCCAATGCAAACCAACGGCGCAAGGCTGTGAATTTCGAACCAGGTGACTGGGTTTGGGTTCACATGAGGAAGGAACGATTCCTTGTAGCAAGAAGGACCAAACTCCATCCAAGGGGCGATGGACCTTTTCAGATCGTTTCCAAGATTGGGCCTAACGCCTACAAACTCGACTTACCAGGTGAGTATGTGTTAGTTCTTCCTTTAATGTTGCTGACTTGTCTCCTTTTGTTGATGACCAGGTTGCTGATTTGAGGACAAATCCTTTTCAACCGGGAGGGGATGATGAGGGCATCCAAAGTCAACACATGCAACAAGTCAAACTACAAGTGATTCCGGAGAAGCTGAGGAGGAGGTTCGAGTTCTACATCGAGGCCCAACAATGCTTCAGGATCCAAGCCCATATCAGAGGGATCCACTTGTAGACATCACTGGGCCATGACCAGGAGCAGAGCGAAGAAGGTGCGAGAAGCTCTCAACAACCTTGTTCAAGCTTGCCATCAAGATGCCCAGCTGATTGTAGAAGCACACGCCTTGGAGCAAAATGGAGGAAATGTGCAATTTGCAACTCTTCTAACTATCTTCGAAGGAGAGGTGATGAGGATATCCAGAGCTAGAACAGCACACATTATGAGTCAGAAAGATGGACGCCAAAAGGAAGCAAACGCCTTGGAGCAAAATGAAGGAAATGTTCAAATTGTAACTCTTTTAACCATTCTTGAAGAAGAGGCGCAATTCTCCACTTCCTAATAAATAAGAAGGCTGTTTCTTGAAGTCTTGAAGATGCCGGAAGGTTCTTGGGCTTTAAAGAAACAATTCATGAAGTCCCTACATTTTGGGCCGACCCAAACTCATGGAGACCAAGTCCACAAGTTTCGCCCAGCCCAAGAAGCCCACAAGAAGCCGCATGGACAGCCCACAAAGGAAGCCCACACGGCCTTAATTAGTTAGGGTCTTTTAAGTCACTTAAGTGTTCTTTTTACTCTTTTAGTTAGTTTCCAAAAAGGGTTCCTTCTTGATCTCTTTTTGGGAGTAGGATTTTTATTCTTTCCTTATTGTTTTTAAGTGTAAATTCGGCTGCCTCTTAATAAAAAGGGGGTGAACGAAATTACCTTTTCTTTTCTTACCAAATTCTACTTCTTTCCGGATTTGGTAAAGGAAATTACCTCTTGGTTAATTTCCAATTCTTTTCCTTATTTTCTTTCTTATTTTCGGCCACCCCTACACCTATAAATAGGGCAGCCATGCATAATAATATTCAGAGTATTTCAGATCAAAAACTTAGTGTTTGAGATACCTCCTTTTATTGCTTTATGTATTTGCATGTCGTAGTTTACATAATTGCATGAACTTAGCTAATTAGGTTATTTGCTCTACCTAATTATTCGCATGTTCAAAACTCTTTTCTTGCACTTGGTTCGAATCTAAAACAAAAACAACTAGATTAGGTCTTTTTGTTTATTCTGAATTCGAAGGTAAGATAGAGTCTTATACGAGCTCGCCGCTTAATCA